>JAHLSL010000038.1:2812423-2988884 GCA_025920805.1 Petroica traversi
CTTTCCCTTTCCCTTTCCCTTTCCCTTTCCCTTTCCCTTTCCCTTTCATTTTATTTATTTTTAATCAGTCTCATAGGGCTTTATTTGCGCTTTTAGACTTAAAATTTCTTTAGATATCCAGTTGTGTGCTCATGTACAACATTTAGCTCAATGTCCCTAGTGTGTGTATTTCTTAATTTTTATTTAAAAGTTTCTCCCAAGTATTGGTCACTATTGTCATAGGATATTAGAAGGCAAATAATAAAGTAATAATGCATATAAGTTTGGGGAGGGGAGAAATATATGTATATATGATTTTATCCAGACAAAAAAAATAAAGCTAAAAAAAATGAATAGATATTTATTTTAGCTTAACATGTTTTTATTTGCAAATAAGACCTGTCACAGTAGTACTGCATAAGATAATACACTTTTTCTTTTTTTTTTTTTAATGGCTAAGACATGTTTTGGGTTGTTTGTTTTTTTTTTTCAACAGTTACATTTTCCATGGATTAAAAAAGGTTAGGAATTGCTGCTCCAGAAAACCCCCACCAGAATGACGGATAGGTACAGTATAAGGTAATTAATGGCTATACTCATTAGATGGTTAGTATGCAAGGGAAAAAACCTAAATCATAAAGTCAGTTAATTTTCAAGGGGAAAAAAAGAGCTCAGAAAGTGCAGAATTTCCAGAGGCAGAACAAAGAAGCCAAGGCACCAGCAAAAATATTTAGGATGGGCCCACACAGGAAGTTTCTGATCAGAAGACAGGAAGAGATGGGAATTCAGTCATTCCTAGTGGGAGTCAGAAGAGAGTTTGGGTTCACTGAGGAACCAGCCAAATTCAAGAGGAGCTATCCTGGTTCAGAAATAAATCTCTTTGATTGTGGAGAAAACTCATGCAGGATAAGGATCCTGTTCTTCTAAAAGCCTCCAGGAAGACTTGAGCACAAACCTGAAGAATGATCCAGACCATGAAACTGTTGACTTATAGCTGGGAAATGAGGATAGGGACTGCTTCTATTTTCTGAGCTTCTTTTACTAAATATTACATTTTTATCCTTTATTTTTCAATTAATATGACAATGTTTAAAAAACAGAACACGGGTCTGTATGGGTGGCTCTATACTTACAAATGATGAAGTGCTTCCCAAAGGCTGGCAACTAGTAACTTACACTGCTAAATAGCTGAAATGATCCCAGTACAATACTAGTCCCATCCAAGAGAATGCCTGGCCATGGTGTAGAAGAAAGAATGGGCCAAGCGCTCCAGTAGGCAGCTGGGATGGAGCCATCCTCTTTGGAAGGTAGGACAGTGGAACAGTGTGAATACAAATCATTTCATTCCAGTTTGCTTCAGTGCCAATGAATCACACAAGTGATTTGCTCTCATAGATATAGACTCTGTGTATATGTGTGCTGTGTTTATCTTGGAGTCCTAAAAAGGCAAATCATAAATTGGAAATATCAGTCCATTTAGTAGGATTATTGAAACTATATGAGAACTGCAAGAAGTGAGGTATTTTTTTTCGGGTCTAAAATATCGGTATCACAACAAGAAAGAGATCCTTGACTGTTGGAATTTGCATTCAAATCAGTTTTACAGAATCAGAGAGTAGATGAAGTCAGAAGGCCTCTTTGGATATTGATTATTCTGATCAGGAGAATCCAGGAGAGTAGGCTGCCCAGGATCATGTCCAGTCAACTTTGAATAACTCCAAGGAGAGAGACTCTGCAACTTCTTTGGGCCACCTGTTCCCTGCTCAAAACCCATTATAGTAAAAGAGTTTTTATCATGTTTAAATTTAATTTCCTTTATTTTGGTTCATGCCCACAGCTTCTCATCCTTTAACTGGATACCACAAAGAAATGCCTGGCTCCAGCTCTCTTAGTCTCTCTTCATACATCAGATGCTCCAACTACTTCATCCAGTTCATACCCTTTACTGGACTCATTCCAGTATTTCCATGCACTTCAGCTGTGTTTTGCCAGAAGGTTGAGTGAGGTGATCCTTCCTCTCCGCTCAGCCCTGGCAAAACACCAAAAGAAGAAAAAATAATATTTCAGAAGAATTAGCTAGTGATTTCTAGATCCTTCCACAGAATTATATCAAAGTGGAATTCAGTTAACAATGTGCTTCTAAATCAACTTTATGGCCTCTTGTGATTTTTTTTAGGTGTGAATTTTTCTGCTTTTGCACCTGAGGCTCCTCATTAGATATCCTACATTCTCATTATGAGAAAATAATATATAGACATAAAATTACACATAATAAGGACTAAGGAATAAATTTTTAGTATTGATAAAATTATGCTAGTAAAGAAGGAGGATGGATACTGATGAAGAGCATTTCTAAGGAAGAACTCATATAACTTGAAATCACATTCCCACTTTTCTAGCACAATAATAATAAAAACAAATTATTAATATTTACTACTACACTGCCTATAATAGTCTCAAGCTATGTTGATTAGGACTTGCAAACTTAAAACATGGTTTAGATTTAATTAAGTGATATTTAGGCATGGTTTCAATTCATCTTTTCAGTTACTGTTGACAAAGACACAGCAGGATGATCAGAATATTTGAAGTATAAGTTTTTTTTAAGCAAGCCTATGGATTGCCTCTAGCAGTGTTCAGAGTTATTTAGAAAAAATCTGAGGGTTGAAAATTTGGTGCACTGACAACATCTACTTCCTCTCATCATTTAATTTGGCACATTTCATTAATAATATCAGATTAATACCACTGGCACAGGGTAACTGGAAGATATTTATCCCTGGATGCCATGCTTGCAAGTCTCTGTCATTACTACAAGGATCCCAAGGTTTTTCCTGCAGCACTCATAACCTCATAGACCAGATTGTAACATCCACATAGAGGGCACTGTGACTGCTTTCCATCAGATTTCATCTTTCCTCGACTCCAAGTGTGGATAGCAGGGTAATACAATGTGCTCACAGGTCATACTTGGTAGAAAATCACAATGCAAAGGGAGCAGAACTCCAGCCCTTGGAGCTGAGAACTGCAAATATAACTCAATGTGTGCAACACAAGAAATAGCAGACCATTAAACCCTTGTGCTCATTTGTCTAAATATTCTCTGCTGGAATACCCAGGGTTTCACCAGCAGAGGTATAACTCCTTCCTAAATCTACCATCAGTACTTTTCCTCCACAAGCAGATTTCCTGAAGGGAGGACAGGGGAGAAGATATCTGGGACTGCAAACACTGTCTCCCACACAGCATTGGAGTGCACTCAGACCAGGGCAATCCTTCAGACACTTTGCTATGTCTCCAGCAGTAAATGAAATATGGCCAAAGACATCATGCATCATCATAAGCGCTGGCACATCCCTGGAATGAGCTTGATCCATGCCTAGCTGGCAACTCCTTTAGGAAATCCCCAAACATGGCTTAGTGCCAGAGATCATTGTCAGGAGACAATCCAGCCAAGACTAGAGAGTTCAGCAATAGGAACACCAGCACTGGTCGTGCTCCGTGCCCTAGTACAGACACAGAAATTGTAGCAACATCCAGTCTTGTTCCAGAATATCAGACATTTACATAAAAGAAAGTTTATATAAAATAGCCCCTCCCCCAAGCCACTGTTAATAAAATAGAAAATGGTGGGAAAGTATTGCCAGATACTTGCTATTAATTTTTTTTCCTTTAGTCCACTGTTTCTGTGGTTCTGTGCAGTATTTAGCCCAAGCTGAACATGGCCCTAATTTGGGGGCGTTGGAAGCTCCAGTAAAAATCATGCACATAGATCAAGCCACACTCTTTATTTTGTCCTCTAGTTTAATTGCAGTATACTCCAAGTGGCTAAGAGTTCTCAACTTTTAAGATTTTTTCCTTCTGGAAGCCAAACTGATATAAGGGTGATTAAAGGTACTATAGTAAATTATTGATTTTTCTTAAGCAATTCTCTCTACTTTTCATGAAAATTAAGACAAAAACTGAGTGACTTGGTCTACGAGAAGGTGTACTTGCCCATGGCAGAGGGGCTGGAATTAGATGATCTTTATGTTCCCTTTGAATCCAAACCATTTTATGATTCTACAAAAAAATGAAGCTTTATTGTTTGTTATTTTGTGATTAACTGACATCTCCTAGAGTAAAATAAGAAACCTTTATCATTTGCATCTCTAAAGTCTTGCAGAATATAACAGTTATACTTTTTAGTAATTCAGTTTAAGTCATACTGATAGATTTGTCTCTTTCAAGAGAGCATTATTTCACAGGACTGTTCTACAAAATAGTTGAAACCCTTCCAGGTAATACCTTTCTCTCTCTCATTTACCCATCAACTTTCTTTTTGTTTCGCTCAAAAGTCTTCATGTCATCTGCCCTCAGGAACAACTTCATTATGTAGCAATTGAAACTTCATGTTATAACACATCTTTATAAAAAGAAAAACATAATTCATTTGCACAAGGAATGTAATGGTATTTTGCTTAAAGATTAGCAGAGAAAATGGCACAAAATTTTAAGCAGAGCCGTTTAGCAACTGACTAGCCTAACCGGGCTTGACACCCAATAGTGATCTGGCTGTAATCTGTGAATATGTTATGTCTTGCACAATGCTCCTTCTGCCTTTGGTAACCATTTCTGTATTGTGATAAAGAAATTTCGACAGAAGTTGGACACCCATGTGCTAGGCCCATGTGCAAACATCCAGACTCCTAAATTGCTACATAGATACAGAAAAGAGCACAAAATATTAGACCAGCCTAAGCATTCATTCCAAAGGGTTGTATTCCAAAGCATGATCATTTGTCAAGCTGAGGAGTGGTCTCCAGCTTCCCATTTTCTACAGCTGCACTGCATCCAGTTTAGAGCCTGCCTTCTGAATGCAATTTCAAAATGCTTTAAACAGATTTCAATGACAGGAGAATGACTCTAGGTCACTAAATTGTCACTTCTATTGCAATAGTAGCTGGAGAATTCATTCATGTACATAGGCACTGTACAAAGCACTGATCACTTCCTGTTCCATAAGTTTATATTAGCAATGAATAACTTATATTAATTACTAAGCATTCAAAATCATAGTTAGAAGAAGTGGAACTTCTTATTTGGGGGAAAAAAAATCCACCATGTGTTCAAGGCTGGTTCACAAAGAATGGACTAATTTCCAGTCAAGCATGATTAAAATGTTACATGCATTTTATAACAACAAGTTTTTTCAGTCACATAAAGTTTCTGGTAATAAATGTAACTTCTCTTTCAGACTAATATAAAATTGAACCTGCAAAATAATTTTCTATATATGGAGAACTTCCCTGACACTCTTTTTCCATTAAGCCATTTCTAATAGAGATGAGATAAAATATTGTCTGATGGAGGCCAACACTTTATTCTCTTTTACTGAAAATAACACTGAAACACTAAAGCATTATCTTCCTCATGATGTGAATTCATTGGACTCATTTGATTCAGATTCATTGATTAAAAACACATGTAAACCCATGTCACACGCGGTATGCTGTTGCATACAACCCACCAACAGACTTAACATCTGTTTTTGCAACCTGCATTTTGGTGTAGTTTTGTTCATGTGCATCATTAACAAATCTACAATATCAGTTTCCTGGTCTGTGTACTATTAAACACTTCAGAAGAGCTTTTGCTTTGAAATTTACTATTGCAAAAACTATCATTTCCAGAAGCCCACAGGCAAAAACTCTAAAATGGCTTTATAGACTGAACATTTCCCATTACATTCAAGACACTGAGTCAAATAGGGTGTGGTAAACAATTAGGCATATTGTTTTGTTAAAAATAATTGTCTAGTGTCCATCAAATAAAAACTTAAATCATGCCTTGATTTATTGGAACCAGTGGCTTTTATAATAATAAATACATTTACCAAAAAAAAAAAAACCTCATAAACTGACTTTATAGGTTTCTTGTTTTATTTTGGTGGTGTTTTGCGTTTGGGGTTTTTTTGTTGCTGTTGTTGGTTTGGTTTGGGGTTTCGTTTGCCTGTCCTTCCTTTCCCAATCTATTGTAGAGAATGGAAGTTCATAAAAGTATCTGCTAAAAATATGAGATCTCAAAAAATATAGGCAATCTCTAAATCCTTAAGATGTGTCTCACACCTTCTTTAATACTTTTATTTAATTTAATAGAGACTTGGAACAGAACTTCTTTGGAGTAGAGACTAAGTCAATTCATGTAAATCTATGCGGGTCCTCCTATTTTTCTGTGAAGAGTACTAGCTTAGAGTAAAAGCCATGTATATTACTTTTTCCTCTGTAAGTAGAGTTTTCTTAGTCATGCAGCCACAGATCATCAACTCAAATTTCTACACAGGCGTCGAGAAAAACTGGAGTTGCACCACTCAGGGAACGTGTATAACCCACACACTCACTTTTCCTATTATGCAAATTTACAAATTGTTGATTGAGGTATAAATTTTGAAGTCATAGGGATCAAAATAGGACAAAATATCAAAGGCATCTAGAAGACAAAAAGTTAGCATCATGGTCTTCAGTTTTGTCTCCAAATAGGTCAGTAAGATATCAGTCTCCCCAAGCTGTCCAAATAGTGGGCATGTGGTTAAAATCTATTTCTCTTTTTATTGACTAATGAGACTACTTAGGCAACTGCCAAGGGGACACTGTCAACGTTTTTGGTGCAGATTAGGTGCATTGGCCTAGCCTGGAGGTATTATCTCATTATTATTCCATTAACCTTTGTATTTTCAACATTCATTTTAATGGCATTTCATTGCAATATTTAATTAATGTATTTTCCTCAACTTTACACTGTAATCTTCTGAAATAATAATATTCAAGACAACCAAGATGTAATGCCAGTACAAATCAATAAACAATACTCCATTGCATGTGAAAGGATCTGATGTCTTCTGTTCCAAGGCATGCTTTGAGTGGAATGGGAAGATTGAAAATGGAAAATAAATGGATGAAGGGAGAGCACTGCAGGAAAAGGAAATAATTAGAAGTAACTAAATAGAGGAACACATTAGAAATCCAATAGAGAAAAACAGAAGGAGAAAGAAAGAACATCAGAGGGATCAATTTTTTTATCCAGAAAAATGTTTAATTCTCTATGTACAACTATATGTGTCTACAGGATAAAATATAAGTCTAAATACTCTTGTTCCCTTTGCTCAATATTCATCAATCAAATGAAAGTTTTTAGAACCCTTTAGAACAAAGATCATCATACTTCTAACCTCTTCCTCCTCATAATCTTCCCATGGGGAACACTTTAAAATTGTTCTCTGGATATATGACATCCCTGCAAGGCACCTCTGGATTTCTCCAGGCAGTGAAGACATGATTCTTCAGCAGTCATTCAGCAGTCTGCATCTACCAAACATGCCTGGAGCAGAGGAGGGAGAAACAGTATTTGATTGAACACTACCCAAAGAGGGAGGCTAAAGGTCAAAGCTGAAAGACAAATTCTTTTTCTTGGGGACAGACCCATTTTTTCTTTGAGAAATTCATTTACATATTAGTATGGTTTGCAATGCTGACCATGCCTCTACAGACACTACTAGGACAAATCATTATGAAAAGTCTCCAGCCCTAATATATCTTCTATTTTAACATTAGATGTGACATCACTCTATGACTAGTTTTTTATCCCAGGTGCACTTCTGACTGTAGCAAGAAAGCTGCAATACAGTTTGTAATAAATGCAACCTACTATAATAGGTTGATTTTGAAATTTCCACTTTAGAAGTAATTTATAAGGATTAGATGCTATACATCATGGTTCATAGAAACAATATAGAAAAGGCAATTATTAGAACTAATTAAAAATTCACACATCTGGGACTATGGAAAAACACTTCAAAATAACTATTTATCTACCCAAATTGATATCAGACACAGTGAGAATACAAGAAAGACAGATGGATGCTACATTTCTGGGAACATATACACTGCTAGTGGGTAAAATTATTTTCCTCATATCTCTGTTTATAGTAGGAAAAAACCAGCCCTCAGGTTCCAATAGAGAATGACACAAAATGCGACTTGTGTAAATGTAACATGTTGGTGCAATTGAGAAGACCTCACATATGCTGAATTGACTTCAACACGGCATAAGCCACTCGGGGCATTTGGTTAACGCACTTAATTTAGCACAGTAATTGCTGTATGAGAGCAAACAAATTGCCAAGCTATTTCTTATACTGTGCTTAACACTAGTTATTTTCCTTTCTTTTACCATGCCCTATTTTTTTTTTTCTTTGCTCTCTTTTCTCATCTTTATTTTAAGGAAAATTCTGTGACTCTAGTAAAAAAGGTGGCTCTTTGCTACACTCAGGTATAGGAAAATGCTCTTTTCTGACTATGGTTTCACAGGCTCATGAAATTTACTGTATTGTGGTTTGAGTAATCCAGCAGCTTGCCTGCTTAATTTTTTTCTGACATAACTTGTTTATTTGTTAGAATTAAATCAGCAGATACAATTTTCTACCACATTAGTCAAGCCAAAAGAAATGCTCTGAAGTAACAACAATTTGTTTCATTAATATTTATCCCATGAAAACATTTGTCTAACAGCTGAAAGTACTGAGTAGTTCTGCAAGTGCTTCATAAGAGGGATGAATATGTCAAGTCACCTATTTGAGTTCTCGGCTGCTTTATATATTATCACTGTGAAAAACCATGAAACTAAGCTATGATATATTATGGGTTTAACCAGGAGGGAAAAATAGAAAGTTCCTACTCTAGAGTTGATAACCAAGGAAAAATAATACTAATACCTGAATTGAAATAACAGAAAATAGTGGGGTAAAAAGAATTAACATAGTAAGCTAATCTCATGTATACTTAATGGGTTTCATATATCTGTGATGTTTGCACAGGAACCAT
The DNA here is from genome assembly GCA_025920805.1 of Petroica traversi. NCBI lineage: Eukaryota > Metazoa > Chordata > Aves > Passeriformes > Petroicidae > Petroica > Petroica traversi. The sequence continues at coordinate 2,821,261 of JAHLSL010000038.1, forward strand.
CTGCTTGCTTCTCTTTACCATCACTGTAGAGAGATGCATGTGAACTTTAAGATGAGATAAATCCATGATTCCCATCTGACTTGACTACTAAGTGTGTTGGGACTAGCTCAGACATAGCTTCTATGTGAGAAACACTAACATTTGAGCAGGTGTATCCCACTCAAGCTGCCAACTTATTCCTATGGTTTTTGTGGGTTTCTCGGCAGAGGAAGGTGATTTCTTTTTACAGAGAAGTTTTGGAGGAGGACAAGGAAATTATACTGATAATGATTATGATTTTTTTCCTCCATGTACAAAGAAGTCTTTAGGAAAAAAAAGCACACAAAAAATTCAAATATGGACTATACAAAGATTGACAACAACTGCTCAGGCCAGAAATTAACGTCTCTCCAGGAAACACCAATCAAGCAGGAAGAACCTGGGTAGGGCTTTAAAAGAAAAAGGGAAACACTGAATTGATATAATTTCCTTGGCATAGTTAAGTTGAAATCAAGAATCTATGTATCTTTACAGCAGGAGAGGATAGAAACAAGAGGGCAAAACCATATCTCTGAAGTAAATATATTATTAATTGCGATTAAAGATGTTGGAATTAATTATGAAAGCATGTAAGGAAAAGTGCTTGAAAAAGGTTTTCACATTGTGGAACAATGAGAGAGAATATAGTTTAACACCATCCAGATGTTCCAGGAAAGCATCCACAAGACCTAGTGATACCTTAGACAGCAGAAAATGAAAAGAGGGCCAAGAGAAAAATACACACTAAATTGTATCAGAGACAAGCAGCATGATGTCACAGTGATGAAGAAAAGAAGTATTCTGGACAGTTAAGGAGTTAGAACTCATTTTTTTACTCAGATTGACCTTTAAAAATATATAATGTAATGAGTTGAATATTTTCTGTTCGTAGAACAGGAGAGAAATTTAAAGGAAAGATCTGTCTGTGAGTCATCTGCAAAGAAACAGTAGTTGATTTTGCATGTGTTATTCAGAGATACAATATAGAAGGAAAGAATAATAAGAAGAAAAGAGTCTTATTAACAGATAACTAGTGACAAGAAACTATTAAAGAAAAGACGAGGAATTATCAGAAATGGATGAGGGAAAACTAACATATGTTGACACCTCAAAAGCCAGTGGATGATGGAATTTAAGAAGAACATACTTGATTATATCAATTACATCTGATTAAAATTGATAGCACAGTGTACTGAGTATGATATTTGGCTAACAAGAAGGCATTTGATATTTTACAAGAGTAATTTCAACTGAGTGAGATTGATCCGTGCTGGGCTTGGGGAACAAAAATGGAGTGACAGGACACAGCATACACAGGAGTGAAATACAAAGTAGTGCAGTGATTAGGAGATATTAGCACAGGTTCACAAGAAAAAAAAATGGGGTTTTGACATCCCTTGTTTCTTCAAGAGAAGAGGGAAATTTCTGTCTCTCTGTTCCTCTCTGGTCACTAGTTACCAAATTTATTTACTAGAAATCCCATTTTTTTAGCCATGCTACTTTATTTCATTAACATTGCAAAGGGATGTCCCAGTACTTTGCTGTCAATTTTCCTCCCCTTCCTCACAGAGAAAGTGCCGGGCAGTAAGGTGCTTTTGCACACAGATTGCCAGCTAGCATTGCTGATAGTTAAATATGTCCCTCTTTGGGTGGTTATGTGAATATAACCTGTCCCTGAGCTCCTTTGAGCCTGCACTGTCTATCCTGGTCAGCAAGCTTCTGGCTCTCCAGCCACAGATGGTCTCTCTGGTAGCATAGCTACTGACTCTGATTTTTATTGATCAGCAGTAAACAAACCTCGCTGTGCACACAACCTCAACAGCTGCTATTTCTTGAGCAGTTCATAATTCATGCTTTCTAAGTTACTTTACCTATAGCATGCTAACAGATCTGCACTTAGCTTTTGTTGAAAGCAGAAGAGAGGGCAACAATACTGATGACACTGGAAATGATGACAGGCAGACTTCTATTATGCAAGTGGAAAGGCAGCAGAGTCATGCTGAGGTAAGATCAGGAGAGGGTCAAAGTCAATGAATGTTGAAATAGCCCCTTATACATGACAAGAGTCCAAAGATAAAACAACACTTGAAGAAGACTGAGTTGTGCAAACAGCTCTTTGGCATGTGGCAGAGCTGTGCCAAAGCTGGGGACTGAACAACGAGCAAAAAGAAGCAACAAATATTTAAGGCCTTAGGTGGATCATGAGTATGAAAGTTGATGAGAGTGATGGTGGAGAGAAAAAGACTATGAAGGAAGAAAGAACAAAATTAATTTGGCATATATATGGGTAGAATGAGGTAGAAAACAAAAGGCATCAGCATGTTACAGGAGTGGAAACTAGAGTCAAACACAAAGAGTATAAGGGAGGGAACTTGATGATATAAACCATTAATAATGCAAATTCTTCAGCACTGTGTTTGAGCTCTGGAGTTTGAATCATACCATATTAAAACATAGTACTTTGTAATATAGTACTTAATGCTGTTTGCATAATCTCAGTTCCCCTTCCAGGACATCAGGAAATAACTTATTGTTTTTGGCCCTTCCACCATATACCGGCATGACTGCAAGTTCACTCCCTCTTTTTTGACAGGCTCTTTGTGGGTCAAACTTCTCTTCTTATTTTTTCTTTATTTTTTTCTTTTTCTTTATTTTAAATAAAGATTGCAGATTTGTTATGTTTTTCTGTTCCTGTATTTGTTTCTATGTTTCTCTGATGTCATTCTCTGCTGAGTGTTAACCCACAGTACTCTTATGTGTCTGTTTCATTGTCTGAATCTGTCCTTTTTCAAGAGCAGATGAAAATTATTACCATTCTGATGGCTGCTTGGTGTCCTTTTTGAAATGAACTGTGATCATGGTCCAACTCCTGGTGGATGGTCTACATCTCGCAAGCCCTGTTACAGCTGGCACTAATTGGCACCCTCATTCTCAGTCTTAGTAGGCAGGTTAAGCACCAGATTGTGCAATGAATTATTTTCTCACTCCTGGGTGTGATCTACCTGTGTCCAAGTTGAAGCAGAATACAGAAGGAGCAAAGGAAATCCCAAGTAATTACTGCTTTTGCTGTGCCATCTCTGTGGCTCAGGTTGACAGGGCTTTTCACATTTTGCAATCTTGGAGTCAAATGTGAACCATACTCACTTATGAGATGACCTTGAAAAACTATTTCTTGACCATTTTTATAATTCTGCAGCAAATGACAGCAATTTGAATGCTAACAAAATAACAGGTTGTCAGAAATATTTTATTACCTTAATTGTGGATGAGAAGAAATTCTCCAAAAAAGAAAGAGGGAACTTGTCATCCCACGCTTCAGTGGGATTCTCAGACATATTCCGTTAGAAGCCGAGTGCTATGAATGTCAGATGGTGGGTCCCCCAGGCTCCCTGGCAACCTGCATGCGACTAAGAAAGAGGTAACAGCTTGCTTCAAGTATCCTTCCTAGAGATGACATAGTTAGATAAACCCAACAGGGAGTATAGCACGTGGAGGGAGCAGTCTGGTAAGAGGAAACCATTCCCTGTGGGACTGGCTCCATATTGCCACATGAAATGTTCAAAACACTGCAAGCCAGGAAAGTTGAATTTATTTCTTAATGAGCAGAGGACCCGGAAAAGATCATTGACAACTGCAGTGTAAACACAGCCAGTTAATAGGGTGTTACTGAATGCCAGGAGGAAATTAAAAAAATCTGTCCTACAAGCAGCACTTTCTACCATATAGAATATGATCAGAATAAACACAGAACACAGAAAGCAGATGTAGAGAACAGATGAGATATTGGATATGGTGGAAAGAAGAGAAGAACGTATATCCAGAGGGTATTTTTTAGACTGCCTTGAGTATTAGGGTTATGTAAAAGAAAAGATGAAGGAAGACAAGTTAGTATAACAGCAGCAGAGTGACAGAAGTAACGCAAAATGACACTGTGACATTATTAAGAAGCTCAGCAACACACTCAACCTCCATCACAATGTCATCAGGACAGATGGCAACAATTGGCAAAGACAAGGCACAGCATGTCTGGAAAGCAATAAGAGCCTATAGAAGAAAAGAAATAATATGAGCAGCTATGGAAAGCACAAGAGAATACTACAGATTTTTGTAGAGGTAAAACAACAATTTACTATCCACCCTATGAGTATTTGTTACAACTGCCTAATACATATGACATAATTTCCCAATTTGTCAAAGATTTGCAAAGAATCAGGGCTTTCACAAAACTCATTACTATAATTTACTATTCTTTCTAGTACCTGTGAGACCTATTTTGAAGGCCTGCATCATGCTAGGTACTTATCTAAATATGAATTAAAAATAGTTTCTGCAAAATGAGCTTACAATCAAAACACAGCATGAGACAAAATATTTGGGTGCAGATGTAAGGAGGTTCAGATGCAAAGGGGTATAATGAAAAAGACTGGTCTTCTAGGAATGTCAGCAAAGGTCAGGGAGAAATGACAAAAAGAGAAAAGTAAACCTACAGAGAATGTGGCTGTGTTGGATCATAAAGATCTCACTTTCAAAATTAATTGAAAAAAAACAGGGTAGCAACAACATACATGAAGGACATGGATGTAAGAAATAATAAACCTCAAATAGGAAGTACAAACTGTAGGAAAAACATGACATATCTACCAGTGTTATCTAATAGTGCAATATCTGAGACTGGGAAAGCATTAAATAACAAATTTTTGATAAACAGACCAGTTCAGCCAGAATGGTGTATGCCAAGCACGACACATGAATCTTGTTCTTCCTGCACCAGGGTGATCTGTCATGAAGTTCCCTCAGTACCATTGGGCAGTATCATGAAAAATTGAACCTCCATACTGAGGTTCCCACTGGAGGAGGAAGTCAAACTCCTCTGGTTAATTGAGTTTCTGGAAAAACGATTCAAAAAATCTTCACACAATAGGGCAATTGGTGCAATAGGGTATAAGAAAAAAATACTTTACTAGCCAATAGTTGGAATTAAATTGGCTTTGGCTGGACACCTTTTGTCTGAGTAGGGCTATCCACATTTTTTTGTTAGTAAAATTTAATATTATTTATATTTTCCTCTTTATTTTTGCACAAAACACATTTTGAAAATGAGCTAAGGGAAATTTACAGAAAGATAGAGAGGGGGAATACATAAAACAGGAATGTGAGAAGCTGTATGTGGCACCAGGCTCTGCTGTTCAATTCCATGTGTGTTGGGTATTTGTTTGACCCTTCCCAGCTGTTGTGTACTTCCTGATCCCCTGGATAATATGAGCCCCTTGCCTGATCAGCTTCCAGATGCTACACTGTTCCCAGTTCCTCCTGATCATAAGTCTCAACACCAACTCAGTTCCAGCTGCCATAACTCTCATCCTTCCTCACCGAAGAGCTCCCTACCCAACAGTTCCCCCAAATGTCATAACCTGCCTGACCCTCCCCAGCTGTTGCAATCCTCCTGATCCCACACTGTAAAACCTCTTTGATTTGTCCCCTTCCCAGATGCTCTGCCCATTACCACTGAAGTCTGTGGTCCAGATCCTATCTCCTTGAAGTGTCCTACAAGCACAAAAATTTACTATTATAGCTCACAGATTCTTTACAGGATATAACTTTTCAGCCAGATTTCAGGAAAAAAAAAATCCTTCTGCAGTAGATTTACAGTGGTAGAAAGCCTGACTTTGTGTAGATTTATCAGTATCTTGAATATTATAAAATTACATTATATAATACATACTATTTTGAATAACACAATATAAATATTAAATTAATTGTATGTTATATAGCCAATATAAAATTTTGTTGTTAGAAGATTATATAGACTACACACATAAATAAATGAAATTTAATAATGAGCATAGTATAAGGCAATCAATATCCTTAAAATTTACTTTTATGTATGATAACTGAAATGAAACTGCACAGAAAATGGAAACTCCTTTTACTTAAGAGCTGACCTCCAAACCTAGGCCTCACACACCTTTTCCCATTCTAGCAGCATAGTCAAAAGTTTTCAACTTTACATTGCAAAACTGATGCGAAGAAACACTGGCATAAAGAGAATTCAGATGTCCTCAGAACTTAATACTGGGATGCAGACTTTTTTTTTTGTGTATACAGATTGTTACAAGTCAAGACAAAGATCACTGATTTTTCAAACAAAACTATTAAATACGTTAGGGGAATAATGTCATTGTTTACATGATTTTGCTACCTCTTGAATATACATTAAAAGGATCACAAGTCACAGTTTGATACTATTTCATTTGAATAGTTTAGTCATAAATTGCTGGAGTTCTCTACATACCAACTGATATGGTCTTCTAAAAGATTAAATTATTAATTTAGAAGGAGAGGGGAAAAAACAAAACAAGACAAAATGTGTAACTCAGATCACTACTCCTCTAACCTAAATAATCTGTGTTGAGTATATGGAGAAAGGATCTGTGCTTCAATATCTGTCTAAGTCAGCCATACCCACGGTAAATAGTAGCCAACATAATAATGTCTGCAGTTTTTCACTAGTGGGGCTATTCCACCTCTACCCACAATTTCCCTGTTGTTCCATATACACGGTTAAAGGTGCTTTGATAGTTCTATTAGCTGTCCTGCCATGTTTCCTCTTATTCCACAACCATTTAATGACCCTTAATCATATGATGGTCAAGTAAACACTGGTACCAGCCATGGTATTCCCAGCTGGGGATGTGATGATTCACTGCAATGTGTGAGCCACAATTGTAGCTACAGAAATCAGGAACACCAGTTTAGATAAAGGAATAATGGACCAGTCCATAGTCTTACAAGCATGCCTATGCTATCCATTAGACTTTATAGAGATCATAGATCTTTAAAAGCACAAATTTGCTAATGATGCTGTACAGCAGTCCCTATAAGTGGTAAAAGATCATTTATGTCTCCTTTTAAATAAGACAGTGTAATCCAAAACCCATGCCTTCATGGCCCTCTGTACATTCTGAGAAGAAATAATAATAAACATATCTCAGAATTGCTATGAGTATTTCACACATTTACAAAACTGGGCTGTTAATCTCATGACGGACATTTCTGAAATGCTTCCATTTCTGTACAGTCATCAGTATGACAAAGGCAAAAAAACAAAACAGGAAACTGGAAAACAAAAATGACAGCAAAATATTTCAAGTCAGACGCACTTAGGTTTTCTTCAAAACTGACAAATTAATTTTTTGCCCTATAATTCTGAATTTGTAGCAAAGTATGAAATAATTTTAGCAAGGTTTTTTGTGTTTGCATTTTTTTTCATTAACAAGCTATTCTAAAACAAATAATATTCATGATATAACAGAGTGAATAAGCTAATAAAGACAAAATGCCTCAGTGTCAATATAGAGAGACAAAATGTGAAAAGAGGTAACATTTCTTTTTCAGGGAAAGAAACTTCAAGATACTTTTCCTCTATGCCAAATTCAAATGGAATGCTTTCTACCTTATTCTCTAAAAAGAACAAGGGTTAGTCATTAAATGGTTTCTTTTAGTTAGTAGCCAGAGTAGCTTTTTAACATCTTCATTGTATAAGGACACGATTTCTAGTGAAGTTCTCAGAAGAAAATGTCTGACAAGGAGAATGAAGAACAGGACAAAGGTGAGGGTGGAGATGCAAAGAAGATGCTATAGGTCCTCCTCACAGCCAGCAGGTTAAATGTTTGCTTCAGACTTGACAGTTTCTATTAGCAGCAGTCCTATGGATGACATTTTTATATATATGGGAGCATGAGGACAAGAGCAGTTCACAAATTTGGAACAGATAGACAAAAATTAATATTTGCACAGAAGTCCAAAAACCACCTCTTCTCCTTTGTGTGTGTAAGAGAGAAAAAGAGAAATCTCTTGTAAATCATATATCTATGTCTCGGTTTACCATTCATATAAGAAAAAAATTGGGTAATTTTCTTCCTATGACAGCATGTGTAATTCCAGATGCACAAATATTTGTCATCACCTTTCTTAATTTGTTCTGCATAAAATTGAAAATAATTGTTCATTTCATTTGTTTTGTAGCATCACGTACTCCATCAATTTTAATGTCACTTCCTGCATTTGAGTTACTGTTGAATACTTCTGTGCTAGATAGGTGTAACACCTTTCATTTCTGTCTTTTTTTCTACTCCATATATATAGACAAGTTACACTGAATCCCCTGGGGTCAGAAGAGACCAGAAACCCAGGCTGATTTGTTGGGCCCCAAGGCCTGGCCTCAGGCACAAGTGTGTACAGTCTGAGAGGTTCATTCTCATCCTCAGCACATATGTAATCCTTTTATAGTTAATGGAAGTGATGCACTTACACTGAAAGATCTGATATTTAGTTGTTTCTTCATTAACAATATCAGAAATAGAGAACAGAATTATCCAACCAGACAAGGAAATCTTTCCCCAGGGTGTGTTCTGCAGAGGAGTGACCTGGAATCCAACTTTTGAAATGACAACTGTGATGTGTCTTTAAACCGAAATATGTTTGATATGTACTATTAATAAAAGCTTCTCCCAAAACCCAGAGCAGTGCCAATGGACCATTCAAAGAGAACCACACCAGGCAGGTGTGGCACAGTAGGGGTACTTGACATTGACACAGTAAAGTTGTTCACAAATGAGAGCAGGAAGTACAAATATTACACCTCAAGAGGAGTTGCTCTGAACTGGATTCTGCTCCGTTATGCTTAAGGATATATTTCCTGCAAAGCAGATATATTTTCCAATTCTGTTCATCCAGGTGAGGCTACCCTAAATTTGCCACCCCAGTGAGGGAGTAAAAGAAATTACTACAGGCTACCCTAAGTTACATTCAAAACTTGATACACAGCCCTTTAAAACCACCATGTTCCTTTTAAATCAAATCCCTGATGTCTCATGGTACAAACAGTTTTATTCCACTTCTGTAAACTTTATTCAGATGTTTGAAAAATATTCACAACAGAGATATCAGGAGTGCTACTGGGTCAGTTCAAATAATCCTTAAGAATTTTCTGCTTCATTGTCACCACTCCTATTTTAAGGCAGCCCAGTTCCTACTTCATTGTTCAGTCAAGCAGTTTGAGATGAGGAAGAGGAAGATGGGCAGAGCAGCAGTGTTAACCAGCGACTCTCCCGTGTACATGCTGTGAGAAAAAACAAGACTGTCCTGGGCTGGAGGGTGCTATTCCACAGCATAACTTAGTTTGTAGCAGTTCATCGTGGACTAAACAGGCTGTTTGCAGCTCCCAAGCCTACCAGATGGCTGTAGCTGTCTGGGCAACCTTACCAGAAGATGACTGGGACAGAGACCGGCTCTGGTGCTGACTCACAAAGATGGGACAAATGAGAGCTGATCAGGATGGCAATTCCACTGAAGTGAGGACTGCAGGCTTGGATCAACAGCTCTCAGCCAGCTGCCATAGCACAGATTTATTGTTAGTGAAGAGAGGGTGGGAGGGAGAAGGAAGCCTGTGGTTTGACTAAAAGGTGATTTTTTTTCTAAGTATTTGGAAATAGAATTTCCATTTGAAATGTGATTCAGTAGTTTTATAAGTCTTTGGATGTAAAAATAATTAGTTTTTTAATTGCCTCATTATTTCACTGACAGGACTTAAACAATTTAAGAGCACATACAGAGACAACGAGGCACACCAAAGTGCTGTATTTGTATACAAATGACCCTAAACTTTGTGGCTCCATGAGAGTCTCATCAATCTAAAAAAGTATTGTAGAAAAAAGTCCAGCATTTTCTGGCAACCAGTCCACAGAGAATGAATTACAGAAGTTATTTCTTTGCCCCTTAGGATTCAGGAAGAGAGATGCCAAGGGGCAGGGCAGTTGTATATGGGTTTGGAAATATTATTCATATTTTTGTTAGTAGTGTTGGTGTTACTGCTGTTGTCATTATTATTACTATTATTATTATTATTCAGATTTTTTCCCTCAGACTGAACCCCCCCCTCACGTTTCGATGATTGGGCCACATTTGGCCAACACTCCATCAGCTAGAAAAGCCTTCCTCCTATGTATATTCAGAGCAAGTTTCATAAGAAGTATCTCAGAAACATCTGCCTTCATTATAATTATATTTCTATTTCAGCTGCACCAAGCTATTTACAGATGAGCCTGTTCATAAAGAGCTTTATAATTAAGCAAACAGAAATATCTTTTTATAGGATGCAGATCTAGGGGTGATAATCACACACAAAATACACAGCAACAGTTGCAAATAGAGTGTTTAATGCTAGTTATATAGTTAGTGATGTGCTCAATAAAGCCTGACATGTCTTTGTTTCTAAATGTAAGAAAATATGGTCTTTACTACACAACTGTGTAAACTGCCTTTTTCATATACAAAAGGCCATACATTTCAGGGGAATGGCTCGAAAACCCTCATAAAAACAAGCCCTCTTGTCTCCAATGCAATATTACCAAGCTCTTGGTGGAAAAAGGAGCTGACAGCATACATATGAATTTCAGATAGGTGGCATCTCCCCTTTGCATGAACTGTGACCTGATATTTAGGCTGAAGGATACCAAAAGACAGAGAAGTGAAATGAGAAAGTATTGGCAGAAGAAAAAAAGACAATCTATTATTTACCAAAATTCTGTGTAAGGTCTTTTCACAGTGTGTGTGCTCCAGAAATCCAACTTTATCTCTTTTGAAGAACATATTTGTCACTTACTTCTCTCAAGATTGTAAACTTGCTCTTTTGCAGCATTTTCTAAGAATTTTTATAACCGTTTGTAGAGCAACAAGTGGGTTTGTAAACTGAACTGCTGTGATACACCATATGAATCCCAAGTGTTAGCAACATGCCAAAGAAAACCACACAAAGATTAAATTAAACTATACATGACACCTCATTTTTCAAAAAAAAGGTTTTGTTTTTCGGAATTTTTATAGTGGGTTTTTTTCCATCCTCACATTTAAATCAGCCAAAATAGATGTCTGAAAGAAGACAGCAGAAAGCAGGCCCCTAGATACAACTTAAAAAATAGCTATGAACAGGAGTGATGAGTACAATAACATACTTGGTAAGATCTTTGCTAAATCATGTGGAATTACTTTAATATGTCTATTCCAGGTAAACTAAATAGTCTAAATTGGTTTAGAAACGGTTTTATTTTTAATCCCTCGAACATATTATAAATATTCTAGTGAGATATTCCTAGAAGGATTTGAAATATATATGTGTGGAAATTTTCAGTATTTGTCGGTATCCTTTAATATGTGTTTTTACCAGGGTTATTCATGCTTTCTACTTCAAATTGGTTTTACAAGTACAACGTTGGTATTTTGCCTCCCTGGAACACCTCTCCTTTGTCTGTTGACTACACAAAGTGAGGCACAGAGCTACGAGTCAGTAATGTAAATATTCTCTTAGATTCGACTGCACCATCTCTAAACTGGTTTCTTCATTGCTATACCATGGATTTCCAAAAGCATTAGGTGATTCTTATAATTATATTAGAAAAACAATATGAATCCTAATGATTGAATTACTAAAGTGTTCTGATGCTTGATTTGTGCTTCTGTTTAAGCTGAAAGGGCCTCCCAGTAAACAACCAAAAATTACTTCAATAAATTACTTGAAACCAAAATCTAAACAGTAGTTAAGCACTGGGTAAGATGTGACATTCCCTTCTTTTCTTCAATCAGCATGTTACTCTCATTTCTCCAGGCTTAGAGAAAGATATCTTACCATTCTTTCCTTGCAATGAAGCATAATGGAGTCACTCCTAGGTGTCACAACAATACAGAAAACAAAGAGTGCGATATTTCTTCATCTGTAGAACTGCACAGAGCAAGGGACTCAAATAAAGAAAAGTATGATATAAACAAGAATACTGTTTCTCTAATATGTTTTCATGCACTAAAAGCAAGCTTGTTTTTTCATTATCAAAGGGTTTCTGGTTTAAATTATAGAGGGGGGGAAAGAAATATGTCTAAATAAGGTTGCAAGATGTCTCTTGCCTACAATGTGGACAGCAAAATCTCAGAGAAAATAGCTTCCCAAGGGATTGATGCTATTAAAAATATGATAGGAACCGTATCTCAGATAAAATTGGACAAGAACCAGGCAATGTCCTGATGATCAACATGATCAATCCCTAAAGCCTGGCTCAATGTGTGACTGTTAACTTGTGGGAATGCATGAAATGTGGCAGCCCTGAAATCTCAAGTCACACACACAGAAAACTGGAAGCATCGTTGCTGCCTGTTTCAGGTTTGTTCCAGTTGTAGCTTCCTAGCACCATTGTCCCTGTCAAACAGATTCCAAATGAACTGATATTTCTAAAATTAGAGCTACATTTCATTAACTTTTTAGTCTGCAGCTTGTGAGGCTAAGAACACAATCCTAGATTTTGGTTGAAATTCCCAACTGGATACAGTGTAGAAAGAGAAGTGTAAAAGAAAAAATTAAAATTGATCTTATTGATGGTTTCCATCATCTCTCTTCATCCTCCGATATAAAGTTGGAAGCAATGCAAATGCAAAACATCTGATTCCTGAAGTCTTTTCTCCCAGAGGTGCTGGTTCTGGGTTAAGCATTCATTTTCTGGCTCATTCCCAGCTTACTCACATTACTGCACTGTTCCAGACCAAAATCCAGCTCCACATAAGAATGTTAAATTATAGAAATGGGGGAATTATAATGAAGCAGTTTTCTATCAATTACTTTTGATTGTGTCTGACAGCTGAATTTAAATAACCGCTGGCAAGCATCAATTTCTGGTGACTACTGGATAGCTTTTCTAGCTGAATAAGCAGTACAGATAACTTTGTGTACATCAGGTGGCTAGAGATTTCACGATAACCTCAAAGCTGCAAATGAAGACCTGCACTATTAAGCCTGAAATACTGATAGAGTCTGTGGGAGATGCAAATGTCAGTAGTGTAAGTACTGTCTCAAGGCCAGCACATGGCAGGAGGTTTTAGGTGTTGTCATATTCTCATGTGTCAAATCATCTGCTCCATGTTGTCCTTATGATGTGGTCAGAACCTTATTATAGAACTCTTTGATGCAATTCATGGATGAAAGAATAGCTTGTAGTAGACAAATACAAAGCCTCTTAACTAGGGTTGTGATGTGTTCTGTGTGGGTTATGTTTCATCAGCATATTCATAGCCTGCGCCTCTGACAGATCTGAGTCTGAGTCTCAAGGTGTGAAAGTGTCAAGCTATCATCAAGTCCCATTTTCCCATGCATCAAATTTCTCATGTTTATCAGGAGAGGAGAACCATAAAGCTTGGGTGTCTTCTACTGTGACTGTAAAAAAGAAGAATAAAGATGAGAGTTGTAACTGCCTTTATCTGTCTTCTCATGCCAAATGAGTTTTTCACTTAGTTCCTCTGCAAGACCCTGGCAATGGAGCTCCCAAGTTCATGTTAGTATCGGAAGGAAAGGGATCTAGTCTTCCCATGTCTTTTAAAAAGGCAGAAAATTCTTGTGAAAGAACAAAAGGCATGGAAGGAATTAGCTTGGACAATGCATGTTGTTAACAGTCCATCATCCACATTGTTAATGTGCTGCGTGTAGTCTCCAATATCTGAACTGTGGAAAGAACAGCAATATGGAAAAAATAATAATTTTTATAATATCTAATTCATGGAATTTCATTTAGAGAGTTTTTAAACTATCCTCACCAGAAAAAAAAAAAAAAAAAAAAAAAAAAAAAGAGTTAATCAAAGTTTCAGATGAAGACTTGGAGAAGGTAAACAGGGAGAGTCAGAATCAGAGAATGACAGATAGCCAAGTCAAACACTTAAAATCAAGTTTGGCTTATAAGTTGTCAAAATTATGTTTCCATTGTCTAAGAAAAAATAATGTGCATTATCAAAATACATTGTTCTCTGTCTAAGGAAATTTAATCTTTAAAGTAAGAGAGAAGGAGGAGGAAAAAGGCACACAGACTAGCATCTTGAAAGGGAAGTATGAACTCAAAAGGGAAGCCCATCAATCCTCTGTACTACCTTTAAACCCAGATCTTGAAAAACCTGGCATTCAGATCACTAGGTGAACAGTGATCTGTTGAGACATAGCTTAAGATGAGGGGGATTAAACAAATAAGAATATCTTATTTTGCATGTATTCTATGATAGAAACTGATGTTTTATTTACATTTTGTAAATGTCTCTACAACTTTTTTCTGGAGAGCTTAACCCAATGCCAAACTAGTCATGCTTATTTAGTAAGCAAGTCCATGTAAAACTGAAAAAATAGGATACAGACTAGTAAAGTAACACTGCAGGCAATAAATATTCAAATAAATTAAGTTGAGATGGCCATAGAATAGTTGAGTACAGTGGAGGTAAGGGAGTGGTGCCTTGTTGTCTAAAATGTCACTTTCTCTCTGACATTTGGAGCTCCAGGTTTTTGGGAGCAACAGATCAAACTGCGGGAAGGTAATACATCTGCTCCCGCTCCTTCACTCCACCCTGTTCTGCCACTACCATGGCATGACAAGAATCAGTCCCCCACAACTCTTGCTCTATAACATGGTCAGAAACTGGAGGAGATGGTTCCTTTTCCCCATGGTCAGACAGATTCAGCCTCTGGTGAACCCTAAACATGAGCAACTTGTGAGTAAGGGACAGAGAGAACCCTGATGAGTTCATCATGACAGAGGAAGCTGTAAGCTTAGTGAACGAGAAAGAAGTTGTGACAAGCTGGTCAAAAGAATTTCCTGGACTGAATTAGCCAGAATCTTTTTTGCAAGAAATTATTAATAACAGATGCATCTGTACAGAGAAAATAAAATCCTATTTTATCTATATATATTTGCTTTAAAAGAGCAGAAGGCTATTCAAAGCCGAATCAATAGTGGTACTACTGGAACTCATTTGGATTGGACAATGTTTGGCCTATTGTGTTAAATTCCTGAGGGTTTGCCTATTTTTGTATCAGATTACAGCTTTATTAGGTACAACTGTTTTTACATTGCATTTTTGTGATTAATGATGCTAAAAGGATTTTGGCATTTCAAATGCTGTACACAAACCTAATGGGCAAAATCTTCTGTAAACTTCTCCTAAGCTCTTGGCAAACTTTCCTCGGGAGCAAATATTAACTCCAGATAGTGTTTATTAGCTTTTATAAAATAATCACTGTAATAGTGGCACGTAATTGCTGGAGGTAAGGGAACATCCAGGCCAAGAATTAATCAAGTTTGAGCTCCTTAATAGAAAAAAGTCAGGAACAATTTATTTCTTGCTCAGTTTGTATTTAAAATAATGTAATTTTCCTCTGATTTTTGTTTCATTTACCAAGAGCGATTTCATACACAACATTCCCTGAATAAATTGTGTTCTTAACTAGAGATAGATCTGAACAGCAGAGCTCAGGACCCACTTCATACTCTGACAAAGTATAGAAGCATTTGAAATTTAGATTCTAATTTGTACATTATATGGATAGAACAAACAAAACATTCATATCTGACTCCAGTCCATTGCCTTTTTTACCCTCTGCACAAATGTTGCATGTTTCTGTAGGCAGATTTTTATTCAAGGGTGTCCTGAGAGCAAATGAGAACCAAACATTTTTCTTCAAAGGGATCAGAGTGAGTGAGTATGCCAGACTTATTAAGCTTTCACTTGTAATAAGTTACAGGGTACAGTGGATTTAAAAAAAAACTCACATCAGGAGGCATACTACCATGCCTCCTTGTATATGGTGTCTTTCACAGAACAGGCATAAAAGTCTCTTGCAATTGCACTCTAGAAAGTAAACTATGCCTTCCTATTGAACCAGTGTGTGCCAGTAAGTCCTTGATCAGAAAGAGTGCAGAAACAGTTTTTTGACAAGAGATGTGAGGAAGGGTTAAAACATGAATATAGACATATCTAAGATGATGCCAGGTGAAAAAAAAGCCTGGAATTGCCCCCCATGAAAAGGATTTCTGAGTTTAGTCGAGTGAAAACACCATTGCATAGCCTCACGATCTGAGATACTAAGTAAGGTAGATTTGTCATTTAGGGTTGATGCTACTTCAGACACCTCTAGTTCCCACTCTATGAGCAGTGAAGCTGTTAGTCACGCTCTTCTTTGAAGTTAAAGCCATAGCATAAGTTGCATATCAGGAGATGCGATCTCTCAGGCATATCAAGCTGCAGTAAGACATCCAAGTTCAGCTTCAACACAGGACACAAATTCTTCTCCTTAGCTCAGCAGACATCTCTGTAAAATCAAACATGCCTGAGACCTTTGAGCACTGAGGACTATAAACTTGGAATGGCCTGTGTCCGTATTTGGCTCTTTTACCCTCCAAAGCAAGGTGTTTGCATCTAAAATGCTTTCTGGGAAAAGTCACCTCTGCATTCCTATCTGGAAATTATCAGGGAGAATGCCAGTTTGCTCAGGCAAAAGCCATGCCAGTGATCAGCCTAACAATTTGACAGCATGGATAACTGGGTTCTGGTAACTAGTTTGTATGCTGAAGCTGTTTAATTCACTAGGAAAGAAAGGCTTCATATACACTTATTCATAGGGGATTGTTTGGTCAGTTTGTTATGGGAAAAAAGACATCCTCAGTCACTGGCTGAATCTGGAATCTGCAATTTTTTTCTATGTAAAATAACAGTGAGAGACCTGCAATGGAAGTTTTAAGGCGAGGGTCTTACCAACAGCAAGAAGTGCTCTGCCTGGATAAACAGGAGCCAAAACCACAATGCCCACAGTGTGGACATCCATCCATTCTCTAGTGCTAAATTTCATATTTCTATTTAATAAAGTTCACAGAAACAAGCCCATTCTCCTTTTATAATCTGTTGAACATCAGTCATCAATCGTATTTAATGTACATAAACACCTCTGCACAAAATCATAGGGGATTCTAATTCAAATAAAATTATTAACTATAAGCTTTGAAACTCCTTTTTTTATAATCATAAGATCTGCCTTTAGATTTGTCCTGATCAAATCAAAGTTATTTCAATGTTATTATTTTCCTAACCCTAGCTTTCTAGCACATACTGTGAAATCACAATACTGTACAGAGAAACATTGTAAATGGATAATGACTTGCAGTTGTTATGCATTACATCATGGAAAGCAGCATTTCTCACTTCTCAGTTCTGGAGCTTCACTTAGGAAACCTGCTTTTTCAGTGCCTCGCGGGGCTCCCCAGCTCCACAGGTGTCAGAGCCTTTTGTTTATCTGAATCATTTCTTCTATCAGCTGTGGAAAAGGTAGTATTAAATCTAAATATATAAGCCTTTCCAGAGCTGGACCTCATCCATCTCCATGCAGACTCACACAGGTGTCTCTGAACACTGATCTCCAGAGCTCCAAGGGAATACAGATCAAAAAAGCCCACACTGACCCTCTCCAAAACCAGCACAGGCTAAAGATTAGTTAATTAACATGGGCTGTATTTCTAATGATTTGCCCTGCAAGGTACACCTGTCTATATAAAATACAGTGATAATTTTTATAAACTTACATATCGGATGGTCTTTTTGGAGAACTAAATGTGGGCTCATTACTGCTGTCCAAAAATATAATCACTTACATACCACAATATACCACTTGCATAGACAGAGGAAGAGAGTAGACTACTTCACAGGAGTACTGCTAAGTAGCATTTACAAAGTCCAGAGTAACACAATTGTTTTCAGCATTCTCCAAAAAAAATCTTTAACAGGCCTAGAAGAAACAAAAGGAGTTTTCTTACTCCTCTTCTCAAATTAGCTAACCACAATAAGAGCCTAAGTAAGGAATTTTTCTTCAGGAAAGAATCTCTGCAAGAGAAATGAAAAATACAAGAGAGAAAAGGACCATCCCCTCCCACTGCAGCTGGCCAGAGAGTGAGCTGGCATTTCCAGCATCAGGACCACAGCAAATGGCACAATGCAAAAGACACCCTGAGTTCTCACTCCACCATACATACCAGCCCTCAAAAAGGTTCAGATTCGTACAAATTATGGCCCTATTGAGAACAAATACCATAGAATTTTTATTTTAATGCAATTTTATATTGCATATATAAAAATACAGCACTCATTGTATGGTTGAGTAAAGCTAAAATTCATCCCTAGAATATCTGTGTAGTCTTGTATTTGACAGTACAAGACAAATATAATACATGAATAGAAAAAGACAGAAGAAATGCAGAGAAAGGGCAAAGGTGAAAATGATGACATGAGGTTTCCACCTGAAAAGGTATTCATCAAAAATTACGGGTTTCATGCATTTCTGGTCACTTAATATAGCTTCATGAAAAAAAATAGCTTTTAAAAGGCAAATATATATCTCAGAAGTAAACATGGCTTTCTGACAGGAACAGGCTACACAGAAGAAGCATAGAGACGTATCCAGAAATAAACTTGGGACAAGACAAAGTTTGCTTCATTGTAAAGACATTATCTATGGGGAAGGACAAGACCATCCCTGAGACCATTCCTGTGGAATCCTAGAAAAGAGTTATACCTGCTAGCATAGGTACCTCTTCATCTTCATTACAGACAGTAAATTATGAGAAAGGAAAAAAAAAAACTAATTTGATTTCCAGTCCCTAAGGAATCTGCTCTGATTCAATAAGTCTCAGTTGTGATGTCCAAAGTATCATAGGGAGCAGGCTTGCACACTGGGCTGCACACACACAGACACACAGCAATGCCGCACTTCTGAGATTGTGCCTGTTCACTGTCACCAGTCAGGCAGCACTTTCATGTGTTGCCTTTGCAGTGATGGTGTTAGATATGTGCATTTCAGACATAAAGTGAACCATAGAATAAAACTCTAGCTGTAATTTTATAATCACTCATCTGGAAACATATTGCTATGTCAGTGTGACACTTACTCCCATAAGCAAATATTGTTTACAAAATCTTTTTCTAAATATGTGATATCTACAGGGTACTGAACACTTTACCAGATATTAAAATCAAAGTCCTTGTTTTAAAGGCAATCAAAATGAAAAGCATAGGCTCACAACAGATTATATGATGTAAGAAGCAAGGTAGTAGACAAAAAAATTTTTGACATAGATCTTTAGATTCAGTCCTTTTTAGAGAAAACAAAACTAATGATTTCCTAAAAAAAAAATAGAGAACAATTCCACCAATTAAAGCCACAACAATAAAGCATTTTGGACTGTTCCATGATTCCCAGTTATGTTCTTCTGGGGTCTATTTTCATCCACTTTTTTGCAGAGCTTTCAGCCTGTGACTGAACTGAAACCAGCCTATCTTTCTTTCTGGTTCATGTATATTAGCTTGGTGCTGTTATGTTTGTTTCTCCAAAACAGCAGGGTGCTGGGATTTTTTAAAGATTTCCACAGAAATTAAGGGGAGAGGCATATAATACCTTCAACTCAAATTTATTTCTTTTAATTCATTTTATATGCACTTGGGGCCTAAATAACTCAAGAGTAATTACTGAAAAGTAGCCTATTGTGTGACTTGCACCCCTTTGTGAGCAGCTATTGCCTTAACTCCAGATGCAGAGTGTTTTGTAACATGACTACACTCCATATTCCCTTTGTGGAGCATACAGACAAGCAGTAGATCCATTTTTCACTTGCATGCCAGAATAGCTAAGAATACGTGTACAGTTACCTATTTATATAAGGGCCAGCAATCAATTACTGCTCCTAGAAGGAGCAGAGACACAACACCTCACAACTGGCTCTCTAAATAGTAATGCCTCCCAAGCCTACCCAAAAAACAGAAAAAAAAAAATTAATCCTGATAACACAATGTAGTCTTTAATATTTTGACTAATAAATGCCAACCTCTGGAAATGTGTTCCTGCATAACAATAGCAATGACAGGCAAGAAACTGTAAGCATTCATTAAGTTGCTGGTCTCTGTCCAAATTGTTATCACTCATAGTATGGCTTGAAAACTTTGAAACATACATTTTTTTGAACAGAGTTCACTTTGTGCAGGACAAAAAAGGCATCGCACACAAAAAAATTCAGGCAGCTGCATGATGTATGTATCATTATTACAGGTCTGTAAGGGCTGTGTGTAATACAAATCAATGTGCAAGGGTTATCAGAGTGAAAGGGTAGAAATGAGGAAAATCTGGAACCAGCTAGCCACATTTCTCTGAGCTAGATAACTACATCTTTCCTCTCTTCATTTTTCCTCTCCATTATGTGCATCTGGAAAAAAAAATTAATAAGGTGTTTTGGGAGAGGAGTCATGTCTGAAACCTTTTTCCTTTGCTTCAATAAACTGGAAATCTCAGGATCTCTAACAGCTGAGATTTTTTTCTTCCTCAGTCCAAAAAAAGGGGGATGGGTTTTCCTTCCTTAGCACAATGTTTTGGTTGTTTGTTTTTTTTAACAGAGACTGACATTTCTTTCTCTTAGAAATATTCTTTGATCATAAAATGTTTGTTAGGAAATGAGATTTTAGATAAAATAATTAAATCAGCACTGTTCTTGGAATGTGTTTTGTTTAGATTTTCCATGTAATTCTGAAACTACATTAGCGTATGTGTGTGTTCAGCCAGATGTCTATATTATATAATACAATGTAGATTCAGAATTAAATTTCTTTAATGTATATATTCAAATATATATAAAAGACACAACTTACAACTCAAAAAATAGCAAATGACAGAATTAGCATTGTTCATGAGAACTTAATTCATCCTCCCTTTGGGAATATATATCATGAGGCTGTACAAGAATTTATAACTGCACCACCTTCTATTTTTGCATGAGACCTTGACTCTTTGTTCTCCTTCTCCTTGCCTTCTTCATTCAGCATGAAGTCATGTGATGGGTATAGGATTATTAACTTCCTTCTGAGCATTATGGCCATTCTGTCGCCAGAGTAACTGAATAATTCTCAAACATGAGACACGTCCACAATATGAACTTTATACATTTGGACAAACAGGTAACCAAGCAGTACAGTAAATAATCCATTTTTATGTAAAGGTTATATACTTTTTACAAAGACATTGCAGAGCAAACAAATATGTATTTTCATATATTCCTATTTCATAGGAAGACTAAACTAGGATCAAGTTTTCATAGAATCATAGAATCATTTTTGTTGGAAAAAAACTTTAAGTTCGTCAAGTTCAACCATAAACCTAACGCTGCCAAGACCTCTGCTAATCAAGTTCATAACCCCACTACTCTCAATCAGTCCAGCCATTCAGCCCTGAGTAATTTTTGCAATCTTCTTCTACCTGAGGTTCCTACAACTGCCCAAGACTAGAATCAGGGCTCTAGCTCTCTTCCCAATACCTTTTCTGGGAAAAAGAAAGGCATCTAGACATGCCTGTCATGTCCTATGTCCTGGATTTGATATCCATTTAAAGAAAAGACATATACGCCTTGTTAATGTGTATTGTCCATGTTTACTTGGAGTGAGTATGTTTACAGTAGAGCATTCAATTTAAGAAAGGCCACCAATATCTCTCTGAGATACTGAAATTCCCCTTTTCCAAGCCATAGTGTCCTTGGGCTTTATAGGTCAGCTTCCTAGTGAATAAGAAGTAAAAAATCAGGGACAATCTGGGAATATTAGAGTTTACATATTTACTTTGATGCATGCACAGGCATTGAATGAGTAGTGGCTGAATTGAATATAATAGGTACTGTATATCTCTACTGCAGAGTTCTCTGTATGACAGCAAAGTGTTGGCTGAAAGCAACAAATCCAAAGTATGAAAACTTTGGATTTGGAGCAGCATAAAGCAAACGGCTCTTTCACCCCTGTAATTCCCCCAATGAGGTATAGTGTGTTTTGTATTTCTTCCCAAGACTGAACATTTGCTCAAACACGGAGAAATAACTTGGCCGACGTGTACAACAGCACCACCTAGTGAGTCCCTGCAAGAGCCACCTGCTGCCCCAGCACTGGTGTTACCAAACTCAAATTTTCTGAGAAGCGCTTCAAACATTTAAACACTCATGCTAATCTATATAAACTATTCTACATCTTAAATTGCTTGCATATTGTTTTGAAATTAATTATTCTTAGAATAATGTGTTATTTCAATGATTCATGAGTAAGCTCAGGGAAAAATAAATTCTTGAAACAAAATTGAAATGTACTGAAAATAAGATTTTTGTAGTATTAAGAGATTTACCAATTCTTAACCTTTTAAAATGAAGATTATATTTTTAATCACTTAGTTGGAAAAGTATTATTATTGTTTAAATTAGTCTCCTGCAGAAAAAATATTCTGATTTTATTTCAAAAAATATACATTATAAGAGAAATTTGGCCTGATTCTGAGCAAAGAACCCTTTGAAATGGCATGTATTCCATGAATGTAAAAAAAAAAAAAAAAGGTAGGATTGTACATAGCAGAAAGTTCCCAGGTTGGCAAAAATTTCCGGAATGAACTTCCCACAAAAATAAAACCCACTTTTTTTTTAATATATCACACCCCAAGTATTCAAATATCTGAGCTTTTTCTTTAGCACTTTTTTTTTTTTTTTGGTCTGTACAAGGATATTTTACACAATAAATGTCTAAATTTGAATGGCTTTATGGACATAAATACATCAGATATGCCAAAACTTAGGCATGTATAGAATGCATAGAATTTCACTTTTAAAATGAAGGTTAACATCAATGAACACAAAGATTAGATAGGTTGTAAGTCCTTGACCTCCCTTGCCAATGGAAAACCTCCATTAACCAAACTAAGGTCAAAAAATGCACATATGTAAACATACGTCTGTGTGTCTACATATCCTACATATGCATATGTACATTTATTTCCATGGGTATGTGCACATAAGTGTAGAGTGACCCTAGAGGAAATCAGGCTTTCTAAAAATAAGATGATGATGGATGATGGTTTTACAATGGGCTCCTTTGCTTCTCCAAAATTTGTGCGTGTTACAATGTGCTAAAAAGCATAAAAAATAATTAAGATTAACCTTTTAATAATGAAAATGTCTAAGCCCTACTTCTTTGTGACAGCAGTCCTAACCCTCATCAGAGACAGATCAACCTGCAGCAGCAGCAGGCAGCTATTTAATGCCAGTGGATGGGGCCAGAGCCATGGGAAGTGCAGGGCTGTAGCTCTCATAGCCACAGCTGCTGCATTCCTGTGCTCAGGGCTGAGCCACACACACCACTTCTTGTGAGCAAGGCAACCATCAGTTTGACTTTTTGTCTCTTTATTTTTGCTTGGCATCTTCATTTACATAGATCCCAATTATCCCTCTGCATTTGTGCATTATTTTAAATGTCTGGGGTTTGTTTTGTTTTAACTTAAATTTCCAAGGATTCACTGGAAATGCCTTGAGGTAAGGGGTAAGAACCAGACACTGAACAGGATAAATGGTGTTCTAAAGCATGTGTGATGGTTTTTCTTTCCTGAGTGGATAACTCCTCTTTGATAAGGCCTAAGACATGGTTACATTATGACATCCAGCCAGGACAAAGTGGCCTGAATTAATACTGCTCTAAGACAAAAATTCCTCCAGTGCAGCACAGCACTGTTAAGGGATCTGGGAGAAGCAAAACAGAATCAGCACCACATTAATTGGCACACCTGCTGATCCCAGGCACACCACACTGACTGCTGTACTGCTGCTGAGGTTGGGAGGCTATCCTGAATCCTGCAGCTTCCACCTGATCTGCCATGGTTGGGAGTGTGAGCTTATAGTACTACACGATTAAATCATCTCCACTCAGATATCCCCCAGTTGCTTTATTTTCTTTGAAAAAAGAAGTCCTCATCTCTACTGCAATTTCAAACTCTTTCTGTGATGTTTACAGGAGCAGATTCAACCTGGCTGCCAGACAGAGGTGCCTGTACCATACCAGTGCTGCTCTTCACCCTCCAGCTGAATTCCTCAAGGACAGGAGGTGATCCCAGGGCAGTGACTGCTAATGCTGCAGTACCTATAGTGGGCGATATGTGGCAATAGGAACAATAAAACATCTAAAATCATTCCTTTTCCTCTGTGGCCATGGGACTCAGCACATAGACACTGGACACAAAATGTGAGCTGTATGGAAAATGTGGGATCTCCTGCCCTGTGTGGGCATAAGACTTTTTGGTTGTTCTCTTTCAGGTACTCATTGGCCCTCGTTACATTAAAATACCTTAATCTAGGATATAGACTGTACCAACTTCATTTTAGCAGTCTAGAGTATGCAGAAATCTTAAATATGGATCGGCATTTTTTCTAATATTTTTTTGTGTCACCTCTCTCACTCACATTCTGTCATCTATGTTTTCTGTGCTCTGTTTTCACAACTCATTTTCACCTTCCCACATGCAGGATATCTCTGGCAGGGGACATTTATATTGTAAGTAACCTGAAAGTTTGAGTTTGCAATTATTGCACTGAAACTGTCAGAAGTCTTATAGCAATGGGGAAATGCATGGCCCTCTCTGGCCTTGACAACACAATGTATTGTATGTGGGACCTACAGTCTGTTAAAGCCTCAAGTACACATTTCTGCCATTCTCTACATTCATGCTTGCCTATAAAACCTAAAGTTTTATTTTGTTCTACAGAACAAACTTGAAATGCAAATGAAGGCCTAGAAGAGAGCAGAGGTCTGTCTGCACATGATTCAATGGTGGCTTCTTACTTCAAGATAGGAGAGAAGACAAAATGTCACTGAGACTTGCCACCTGATTTGATTAGGGAACCAGCTTTAATACTAACGTGCACTACTTTGCATGTTTCCCTTTAAATAAATTTTGTTTAAAAAATAAATAAAAAGTGCAAGCAGGTAAACACATAAAAGAGACTTGGATTTGGCAGCAAGAAGGGCTTCTGGGGAGATCCAAAGGTTAACAGTGTATGCTTAATGGAAATGTTTCTTCTTAAGAAAAAGAGGAGTTGCTGTACCCTGGTTGGGCTTTCCCTGAGGATCTTGAAAGAAACCCTGGCAGATGAAGTGCGACCTCACAAGGGAGCCTCAGTAGATGGCACTCCTCCCCCTGAGTCATCACAGTGGCTCAGATATGGATTAGAAGCTGTTCTTCTAAGGGGAAGGGGTCAAACTGCCTTCTATAAGACTTGGGATTTAATATACACATATACACAAAAACATTTATGTTCAAGCCGTAAATATGTATAGAACTTAGACAGTCCAGGACCCAATTTGCCTGGACATACCTTTCTCCATATGTCTCAGTGTGACCCATTTCCTTCTAACTCCAGCTGTGGTGGTTGGAGTAACAGATGCTGTGGGGCCTGGAATGGGCCATAGGAGCAGACCACAGGCTATTGCAATACGAAATTGCTTTTGAATATGAGGGGAATCTGTTAAATCTTCCTGTTTGCACAGGACATGACAAATGCAGTTCTTTAGTTGTTCTACTTGGATAACTTCTGTTTGAAAATTTAAAACCACCTTCTTCTTCTACCCAGGAGATGATTTCAAGGTTTAAATAGGTAATTTTTGGAGTTGCACAGAATTTTTTCGTTCTGTTTTTATGTTTAGAAGCAAAAGTCCTTAGAAACAAAAGTCCAAAATAAGTGGTTACTATTAATGTATACAGGGGAAATAATATATTTAAATGTAGCTTAGTCAGTTCTCATGTCAGAAATATAAATTTTCACTGCAGTTCCTTCAGAATGGATTTTCAATTTATTTTACTCAGCTGAACAACATTTTCGTAATGCTTGCGGAATTACCAATCCATAAACGTAGTTCACATACCTCTATGCTATCTTCCAAATCAGAGTTTGGAAAAAAATTGTAAAGTCTAATGACAAATAATCTCAAGAGGGAAAAGTAAGAAGATCTAGAAAATAAAGAATTGTTGGAACAGATATTAGAATTTTCCATTGCAAATTATCGCCACGAACCGGCTGTCTGGGAAGCACTCCAACCTGATGTTGGGTTCTCTTTGATAACGTGTTGTTTCTAAGCAACATTTCCAGTCAGTCCGTATATATGAGTGGTCAGCCACCACTTGGAAACTTCAAAACATGAATTTCTTTTGTTAGATGCAGATCCAATTTGCTGTTTGGTTTTCATAAGACAAATACAGCCGGCTTTTTAAGATACAGTTTTTTAAAAGGGAAAAAAGGAAGCAGTGCTAAATATTGTAACACATTTCAACTCATATAGCAGCACTTTTAATTTATTCAATACTACATTAATGAACTCCTTTTTAGTTCTTAAGCCAAGCAGATGGGTATTCAGGTAGCATGTGTTAAAGTTGTCAAGAATTTATGTTCTAATTCCTTTCACATAGCAGCCGAAGGCACTTCTTACATAAGAATGACAGTGATAACAATTAGCTGGTCTCTTCAGTCAATATGTTTCCACTACAATCCTAGATTAAATACTTTTAAGAATTTGGACCTGCTGAACTAGAATTTCTGAAGTTCATTTCTTTCACACCTTGTATGTGAAAAATATGTGAATTCCAGTCCTTCAGAGTCCACAGATTGTCTGTCCAGCTTGCATCTATGCTTTGCACACATTCAAATGTAAGGCACATATAATGATTAGGTAATTCATAATTTTATTTGGAAACTGTTCGTATCTCACCCACAAAAATAATTATAGTTTGATATGTAGGGTTCATATCACTGATAAATAAAGAACAGGCATGTTCCTGTGAAGCAAGCAGAAATCAGTTGCACAACAGTCAGGATCTCTCATTCTGACAGTAGAAAGGACCCAGACCAGTTCCTGGCTCATGGACCTAGACAGAGACCTGTAGACTCCTGGCAAGGATGGGAATACAGTGGAGCCACAGGAGGTCTTTGTGTTTCATGAAGTTAGGCACCATTTCCTGTGGCTGCGCTTGCATCTCACAGAGACTGACTGCAGATCGTTGGCAAGGACAGTTGCATTCCACACTCATTGCACTCCACATTCAGGCAGAAAATATTTGAGATTTCTATAAAATCATCCTATCAAAATGAATATATTTTATCAACTCAGATCTGGAATACATGCATCCTACTAGCGCTAATTATAACAAGACATATGGTGAAACAGCATTTTAGATTAAGACAGTTTGGGGAATTTCTCTACTATGATTTCTTCTTGACACTGGAATCTTATGGACATCTGTCAGGATGTAAGTTCCAGCAGGAATGTGGCACACTCCGCTCCTTCTGATCCTTTTCTTCCATATTGACATAAAACCCACAGTAGGCGACAGAAAAGTTGCTTGCACCTGGTTCATGGCTAAAAATACTGAGCCATTAAACTTTGATGATCCTCCATTTAAATGGAGCACACTTGGATAAAAGATGGCAGCTATCCAGAGCAAATGGTTATTTCAAGTCTGTTCCCAGGAAAGATAATAATTGAATTACAGATTAGTTACCAAGAAGTAGATCTTCTGGCACACCTTATCTAAAGATACCTGAGGTATGGCAAGTGACTTAAAGAAGTTGTTTCCTCTGAGAATGCTTCAGAAGAAAGAAAGAGGTAGTATCCAGGACAGGAAAAAACTCAGTGATTCAGACCTAAAACTGGAGAAATGTCATGGACAGCCCAGAAAATTCTGACCAAAGGACAGAACCATCCAAGCTAAAAAGGAAACAAGCAGAAGGCTAAATGCGGAAATGTTTTGTCCAAAAATGTGTGCTTCTAATGCTAGCTGAAGGAAAATGGCATCATCTTTATCAGACATTTGTTCACCTCAGCTAATTTATATCTTTGAGAAAATAAACTGTGTGTTTATGTTGACCATAATGTGGAGTTCTGGGAAAAGATATGCATGGAGAAGTAGGCAACAAGCTCTAGGAGTTTTCCTTTTCTGAAACAATAGTAGATAACATATCAAAGAAGTCTGCCAAAAAGAGAGGCTAAATCATACTGAGGCTAAATCATAAGAAAGCTTAAAACATTTAGATATCTTGTAATATTACCCAAACACAGCAGCTTAGAATGTACAAAGAGAACTGAGCTTTATCAAGGCTGTGACACACACAGTCCTAGTAAAATTAATTCATCTAGCCTGCAGCTATGTGTTCCTTTCTTAGCACACTAGCTCCCCTTGTTATAAGTCACAAGAGTATTTCTGTCACAGGCTCTCCCTTTCACAACAGCCAGTCTTCATACAGGCCTGAATTTTGATTGCTCTTATGAATCATGCCAAGGTGCAATAGATGGAAAGAGGGGCCTTTTCGACTTCTCTAAAGCATGCATCAGAGACCCAAGTGGTCCATGGGCTTCCTGAGTGAAGCAGGGAAACCATCTAGAGCAACTTTTTGCCTTTCATGGCCATGTGAAAACATGACCAGATGAATCACAGGTGCAGACAGCTTCCCTCCCTTGGTCTGGCTGCAGGCACTGGGGACACCTGTGGGTATAGCACCAGTGGAATAGCATTTTATGCCTTTCTCCACCAGTGCTGGCTGAGGTATGTTTTCCTCAATGTGACTAGAGTGCCCTGTATGTTCTCCTCAATGTGCCTGGAGTGGCCTATATCTTCATGGAAAAAGACATGGTCCTCCTCTGTAAACTCACTGAAATTATGGAAGATCTGTCACCTTTCAACATTCACCATGAGCAGAATTTAGGTGGCATAGAATTTAAAATCTTGAAGTAAAAAAAAAATTAAATAAATAAAAGGATGTTGTTTTAAGACTACAAACATAAAAACAGAACCCCTGGAAAATACAGTGGGAGCTTCACCAACAAAACTCATTAAAGAAATTCATCCTTAGAAAATTCATCACAAAGACATTGAATGAATTCTCAAATAAATGAAGCATTTCAGCCATCAATTAATCTATGTAAATTATTCTTTATCTTTTTTTTAAGCTGGCGCTGAGTTCCATGAGCTGTGGGCAATTGCCACAAATATATTTGCCACCAAATGCTGTGAAGAGATCTGTGTGACAGGGAGTTCCCAGGACAGACCTTGCGAACAGCACAGAAATCAAACCCAAGGTCCATCTAGGAGTTTCTTTAAAGAGCAGAGAAATGTAGATGGTTAAAGAAAGTACAAGTGCTAGGAAAACAATATGATATTTTGTCTATTACATCATTCCAGCTTCTATTGCTGTGTAGATAAGTGACTTCATAAGCCAGATGTTCTAACTTTGTGGTTAACACTGCTTGATTGATTTTCTGCTCAGGATTTTAACTGGTCACTACATCTGTGGTTCAGACCACGGGCTCATTTCATTTCCTTCTCTCATGAGCGCTTCCGTGCTTTCTACCATGCAGGTACTACACTTGAAGTAACTTTTGCCTGTTACTTCACTTGATTCTTCCCATCTTAAAAGTCAGCATTGCTCTAGAAAACCTCTGGGAAAGTAGCAATGAAAAGATTAATGGATGTAACTTTCAAATTGTGTATATGCTCAAAAGCTTGATCCAAAATCCCCTTGCTGACTAAGCAAAAACCATCATAGATTTGAGTTAGACATACACTACCTCCAATGTGATTTTGTTGTGAGAGATGCCAGAAAATCTCATGGCACTTGAAAACTCAAAAATGATATAAATTAGGTTTGAACTTGAGATCCTATGTTACTGGGGTTTGTTCCCTGATTTAATTAAAGCAATAGTATTTTCATTGCAAATACAAACGGTTTTTAATTTGACAATGACATTTGGAATTATATTTGCATCAAAATATTTTTGCCAGTTAACATGCTTGGTGAATATTCCCAGAAATCCAGTATATAGCCAGAACAAAGTTTAATATTGTAACACCAATAAAAATTACAGTCCCTTTTAATAACCTTCATCAATCTCACCAGACCATGATTATGCCATTCAATACGTGAAAAGAACAGCAGAATCATTGATAGTTCACAAAATCATTCAAACATCTTTGGGTGTTTGATAGATTTGTCTCTTGTCACTGAGCCTGTAAATACGAAATTAGGAGATCAGCTTTCTAAACCATAAATGATGCCCAAACTTTAAGTTCATCAGATGGTTCAGAGTCCTAAAAGACTCCTTCACATCTTTGGAAATGGGGTCAGAATTATCTATGTCACAACTGATCAGTCCAGCAGGACTGCCATTTGTTATTCCCTTTCTTTATTTCCTCCAAAATTTCTTGATCAGATAGCACAGGATGAAGCCATCCTTACTGGGAGCTTTTCATTTCCTTTACCTGACAGCTGGTTGCAGTCAGCTCAAAGCTATTTTCTTGGTCTGCACCCTTATAGGCCCCAGCATGTACATCAACACAGAATCCCAAGCACCAGCTCTTTCTGCTTGGTTCCTGGAGCTTCTTTGAAGCTTTTATTTTAAGATAATCTAAAGACCTTGATTATCTTTTCTTTTTCACCTTCCTCTCTCCGGGACCCATAAGATGTAAGCCCTTCATAGCCTGCAGTGAGAAGCTTCTTGAGGAGGCCAACACGCCAGCTATTTTGCCTTCTGGTTTATCTGTTCATTCTTCCAGGGAAAAGCCTGTATACACACCGTCCTCTTACTCTCCTGCTTCAAGCCCTTTCCTGCACTTAACTGTCCTATCCTGTTGTTCTCTCTTGTCAGCTTTAAAAGCTTCAATCCTCCTCCTATCTTTCCTATCCTACTCTCCCACCTCTCAGATTTTGCCAAAATATCTTCTGATGTCCCCATAGGGTCCCCTCACCAGCAACTGACTTTTCCAAAAAGCTTCTGCAAGCCTGTGACCCGTCCTACCCCTCTTTTTCCAGTTATTAGATTCAACCTTCTTAATCAGTTCCAGTTGAG
Source organism: Petroica traversi (assembly GCA_025920805.1). Taxonomy (NCBI): domain Eukaryota; kingdom Metazoa; phylum Chordata; class Aves; order Passeriformes; family Petroicidae; genus Petroica; species Petroica traversi. The sequence continues at coordinate 2,851,846 of JAHLSL010000038.1, forward strand.
GTGCAAATGTTCAACCACAGGAAATTACACTTTGGTTTATTTGGCATCCCTCTGACAAACACTCCTTTGCTTCACAGGATTGTACAGGGTGAGTCCTTCCAGGATCAGAACACTTTCCAAAGTCTTGGTTTGATTACCCAAAATATTTCAGGGTGCAGAATCAAATTTTATTTTTAAAATGTTCCTAAATTTTAAAGTCAGGACATACTTTACTTGAACCTTCCACCTCGGTGATCAAGAGTTGTGTCCTACACACATTGTGAGATATCCTTGGAGCTCCTTACTTGCATGGAGTCAATTAGAGCATGGGCAAGTGAGGCTCAGAACCTTCATGCTCCCTTTGAGGTGGTACATGCCCTGACAGTACCTTTGCAAACTGCATTGCTTTCGTTGCATGGTTTTCTTTTAAAAAAGTAATTCAACTGCAGGCTTTGCCCTTCACTGTGCTTAAGGTTAAGCATGTAAATATTTTAACTGATGTGATAGAAATCACCTACATGCCTGCACATGTGATTAAATGCTTTGGTGGATCAGGCCAGAATGCTGAACACATTCTTGAATCAAGCAATGAGTATGTATATAAACAAGATCTTTACAAATTGGCACAAAAATAGCACTTGCATTTCTTTAAGAACCTAATAACTGAGTTCAGCACTGGCCTAAATGCACTGGTTTTAGTAGGAAAAGGCTAGCAATTAATTTACTTCTTTTTTGATGTGAAGATAAACTCCATAAGTGAAAGTCTGTGGTGTTAATTTTATTAGTTATAGAGATATTTTTGTCAGTTGTTTTAGAATTTTATATGATGATTTGCAGTATTGACAATATACAAAAACTTTAAAAATATTTGGAGTTCTATTTTTAGCAAGCTCCAGTTGCTTTTATGAAGGATGGTGTTTGTGTTATTGGCCACAGGAGCCCAGCTAAGAACATCAGAACATTATCCTGCCCTGCCCCTGCGAGTAATGAACTCTTTTCCAGTCTGTAAAATGTCGGTGTTTTGTGGTTTCCTGAAAGGGAGATAGCAGCTAGCTGTTCCTGCTCCCACAGAACAGGGCTGGCAGCTTGCATCAGAGATTGCAACCCCACTGCAGGCATCAGTGCAGAATTAGGGGAGGTGCATCCCTCTATGTTATTATTTTTTTACCATCATGACTAGACCACTGCAAGTAATCTCCAACTTGATGACTCCACTAAGAGTCAGCCTGTCATCCGCAACCTCATGCTCTGGGACAAGTAGGATTGATGCTTTTATAATATCAAAAGTAAACAGATTTATACGTGCTATATTTATCTTGATTTTAGTTTTATTTTTTTCATAGTGAAATTACTTTAAGTACTTATTATGAATTCTCTTAAAATTTATAGCACTTCTTTCTTTGCTCCTTCTTCTACACTGAAACATATCACGAACTATTTTAAATGGCATTAAACTTGTCCCTCCAAAAGCTTCCCAATAGAATTCCTATTTTATTCAGTCATTTATTCTGCATTTTGAGTAGACAGAGCTTCCATTGATTGTTACACATTCATATAACTGGGATTATTTGTGTGGAGTAAGAAAATTGATAAAAAATTAGAAGTGACTATTTTTGTAAATGAATTTGGAAATGTCCCAACCTCTCCAGTGCTCACCTCCTGTCTAGTGGAGGTTCCATGCACCTCAAACATGCTAGTGTTGATGAGAATGATTGCTGCAACTGTGCTGCATGTAGCTGGAAAAGGAAAAGACTCCAAAGCTCTTACTTGTTAATATTCTTCTTTGTTTCAGCCCTCTCCAACCCGAAAGTCTTCTAGATGTTTTTCTGGCAGCTTTAGCAGCAGTAATGCATTCCAAACTAGAAAAGTTTCTACTTCAATATCTTACAACTAACTCAATATGTACTGACCTCAAACCCAGGATAGTAGTAATTTGATATTGCAGCTCATTATTGTTACTCCCAGCAAGTTTCCCCTTGGAAGTGCCTGATGCTTCCCCCTCCGACTCACACACCCTCCCACTCTCCATTCAGAATTTGTTTTTAATTGTTCGGGACAAAAAATTCAGACTATGAGCCAACCATATATTTCCAGGGGGTACAAGATATTAATAGAGCTACATCGTGGCCCCATATATTGTAATAAACTGTGCTGTAATTTGTTTACCCACCGTAGACAGTAACTAACATTCAGATAAATGGAGTTGGCGCCTGCAAGATTTATGATATACTTCTGTGCTTAGCAATGTTTAATCAGGGAGTTAAAATATTACAGTGTAAAATCCTTTACAAGCATGCACAAACAGAGAACTACCATTAGAGGCTTGGCAGACATACTCGGTGTCAAATAGTACCTCCAGACACTCTCAAAACACAAAGAGGAATATTCAAAGCAGCTACTAACTGACTAGCATTATTTGAGAACCACGTCAGAGCTCATTTTTTAGGGGGGCTTGCTTTTGAAGTGACAGAATGATAGGCAGGGACAAGTGGGCTTGTCTGCAGAGCCCATCAAGCTGAAAGACGTTGGGGTGGGTGGAAAGCGTGGCGGTGGGGGGGAAGGGAGGTGAATTTTGGTCAAAAAGGTGGTAGATGCCTGTCACAGAGCTTAGACTGTTTGGATAAGACAGGCTAGCATGTGGGGGGATCAGCATGAAGCATCACACCTGGAGTAAAAGACAACTAGCTCCAGCCTCAGTGCCATAAGCCTGGCTCCACAAAGTCTAGCCAACATCTGGAATGGATATCAAGAGACACAGTGCAGCCCTGACTGGCGCTCTACTCTACCTTTGTACTTTTCACTGCAAATTGAAAAGCAAAACAGACATCAAGGATATATTTATATAACTGTCTTCAAGCTGCATTTTCTACTCCCATCTGCTGCACATGATAAGTTTCAAGTGTTTTCTAATAAAAAAAGAGGAATTTTTTTTTTACTCCTTGTTCAGTATACAGACTGACCTTTTTTTATTCGCAGTTTTAAAGGAACAGTAAATATTTTACAGCCAGAGGAAGTGTCAGCACTGCAAGGCTTTCTGCTATTGACATTATTTAACAACGCTGGCTATTGAGCCAAATGTGACAGGGCGTGAGTCTATGCGTGTGCAGATGCCTGCATTTGCCTCAGTGTGCAAACGAGCTCATTTGTGTGCATTTGTAGGAGCACACGTGCTTTGAAGAGGAATGCTCCTGAGAGTTTTTCACTTTATTTTCACGCCATGCCATTGTTATGTCACTCAAAGGGGGAGATGAGCCCTGTATGTACAAACAAGAGACCCTGCGGCAAACTGCTCTTCCTTCAGGAGGAACATGCTGAAGGAATGCAGCCTCCATACCAAAAAAGGCTCTGGCTTTGCTCTCTGCTTCCCAGCTATGTAGCAGATGGGACCAGATCAGCCTTCAAGTCAGATTGATTAATTATGAGGGAAATAACCAGGATGAGAAATGGTTACATTTGACTGTGAAAATTTGCCTTCTGACCATAAGATACCAAACTGGGCTTGGCCATACACGGGTTTCCACAGAGACACAGAGAGCGTGGATCGATATCCTCCTCCATAAAACCAGAAAGAATCAAATATTACAAAATATATTCTCGGTAGTGGGCAGTGACATGTATGAGTAGCCATGAGAAAGTACAGTTATCTGAAGCAGTTCAACCTATGAGAGCTAGTAGGAACCAGAGATACTCATCCACCCTAAGAAATATCCCCTCTTTAGTACAGAGCCTGATCCTTATCCACCTCATTTATTGGTATAAATTAGAGACAGCTTCATTAGTTTGAGTTATATTTCATGTAAAATATTCAGACAATAAAGCTTTTTGAGTCCACAGGTGAGAAGCTTCACCAATACTAGTAACAGCAATAACAATCCTAGAGAAATTGGCTGCAACATTAAAACTATTACTTGCTATTACTTGTTGCTCTCATTAGAAAAGAGAATCATACTGGGGAAAGCTCCAGTTTCTCCCCATATTGAAAAATTCAAATTTTCAACTGTTTTAGTACTGTGAACAGAACATAGGGATGTGAAATATGCTGTTCTGTTTTGAATGCACAATTCACCTTATAAGCCTAGAGAACTAGTAATACCTTTATCCACTCCTTTTTAAAATACATATTATTCACATATTATAATGAGAACTTAAGGCTTAAACATAGGTCCTAATTAAAATAATCTTGAAATTTGTGTTGAGAATTTATTGCTGTGTTATAGGCATATATTGAGGGAGAAATATTTTTTCTTTTCCTCTATGGGAAACAGTACCTTTTCTCCATAAAATAGCCTTCATGGAAAAAGATATTTTCTTTAAAAGAAGTTTTGGTTTTTTTAATAAAATATTTTTAAGCTGAAAATATCATTTTGATCAACATTTCTTATATGGAAAACTGTATCATTTCTAATTCACTTTATTTGTAATATGCTTCAGACTTTTCAATTTTAAAGTGCTGTATCAAATATTGTATTAATACAATACAGGGAAAGAAGTTATACATTGTGAGACCCCATGAATTTCAGAAGAGATAGGAGATGTTTTTAGCTGAACTTTTCTAAACTAATATTTCAATCAGTGCAATCTGAAAAGTGGATCATTCCATAACATCTATTGAAAATCTTTCTTTGTTAGCTAATGAAACATATTTGCTTTCTTCCATATTATGGAAGCAAACACAAATATCTGATTTTTATTTGCTGCTGTGTTAGCAGTAGTAATTATTTTGTTAGACAGATTAGAGATTTTTGTATTTGGGGTACTTTTTTTCCATTTAAAAGCCTGTAACTATACTATTTGAAAAATGGGATAACATGGGATCTGTGAAGTGAAACTCACAATATAAAGTAAAGCTGGTGAGAAATCATAAAAAGGAGAAGCCCATTCTTTAACTGAAACCAGTCACTCTGGATGAATCAGGCAAATTTCACAGAAAAAAATTAGTAACTGCGTGCTCTCCTAATTTTGAAAATGTGTTTTTCCTTTGAAATCACACTGGCAAAATTCAGGCATCTTCCCAATGTAATTTTAGAGTTTATTACTTTGGAAGATATGATCCCAAGTGAATTTATCATGACAAAAGTAGAATATGACAAAAGAATTGCATGTGCTTTTAGTATAGAAACTTTGTGGAAAGAAACTCCAGGACAGTGTTTGAACATAAAGAAGGAAGTGCTTTCTCATAGCAGTACTTGAGATGTGTTTTGTCATGCATATCCATTCAAAATAAAAGCTCCATGAGTTTGCTTTCTGGATAGCAGGACATTTAATTTCTCTTTTAACAGAAAGGATCATAGATCAAAGGAAAGCATCCAGGTGGGTCAGAGGGAAACACCAGAATTTCCTGACATCATTACTTGTTTACAGATAAACACCAGACAGCTGTAAAAGTGACAATATGTTTTCATAAGGGCAAGAAGGAAATAGAATTGAATAAATCTAAAGAAGCAGAAGTATATACCTAAATCTGAAAGTCTTGAGTTTGTTTAATAATGTTTCTATAGTGATTTAGAATATGTCCAATATTATGTCTCTATCATTTATTTGTATTTTCTTATTTGTTAAACTCAAATGAAAGCAATTTTACTCTACAAAGGTCTAAAGGAACCAGAAAGTCATCTCTATGTAGTTTGCAGTGACTTTGCAGTGAGAGTCTGCAGCAGACCATACAACTGTGTCACCTCATACAACATAGAGAGTAATGACATTTGCACACTGTGGAGTTAGACATCGCACACTGAAAGGCCTTGACTGCAAATTCAACATCAAGATTACATTAAACTCCTAAAATATGCTGAGTGAGGTTCAGTTTCTGAATTTGTTCCTCCCCCATATTTCATGTGGTATATTTCTCAAACAAGGAACCTGCTCATTCTCTCTGTTTACCAGTATCTGCCTGATAAAGTAGAACTGAAAACACTGTGTTGTACTGGAACGTGAAGAAGTTCAGAGTTCAAAACAATTGCTTGCTACAAAAATAAAGGAAGGCCTCTCCTATGAAATCTATGAACTCGAAACAAGGATACAGAGCTAGTCGTTGCCAATAACTTTAACTTCATTTATCTATATTTGGCAAAAATTGTGCTGCAGCTGGAGATGAAATGCTGAGCTAAATAACTGCAGCGACGTGAGCTCCAAAACAGCAATTACTAAGCTGTGCTGCCTTGTGTAAGATTTTACTTTTATTTATTGTATTTAAAGAAACTCTCTATCTATGTACAGTACAACAAAAACTGCCTGATCAAATAATGCCTGATTGCAAGGCATCTCAGCTCCACTGTCAATATAACTCATTGTTTAGCAAGGAAAACATGTTTTTCATGAAGCCAGACTACAATGCTGTGCATGGCAGTTTTATGATTCTACATACCTTTATATTGTCTCTAATTGCAAGGACTAACTCATATTAAACCTAAATTTGTCTTATAAGAAACTATGAATGTATTTTTTTCTTACTATTAGAAAAGCTAGCATTTTTAAAAGGCTAAAAGAAAGGGGCACACAATCCCTTTCTTCATGGTAGCAAGAAAAAAAAAATATATATAATAATAATGTTGTTGGAGGAACTGCTCACCGATATTTTCTCTATCATCTATCTTTTTAAAAAAGAGAACAAGAAAGTTGGAGAGATGTTCCAGAGTCATCTCTTCTTTCCCAGTGGATGTTTTTGTACTCAAAAGAGAAGCCAAATTAGCTATAATTATGGGTGTTCTGTGGCACTAACTCTACACATGTGTTCTACTATCACAGTGTAGCCTCACAGTGGCCTCCCTGTAAAGCACTTCAGCTAGGGACATGTTGACATTTCAGAGAAAGAAAAGGAGAAAATGAAGTGACATGAGTATTCTTCTAGTTGTCCAAGAAAATGGATGCTGACTCCATAAATCTAGCTCTTTCCCAAAGAGTAATGTAACTGAAATAATATCACAATGCCAGAAAAGCTGACTAATTGTCTAGATTCCAAAACTGACATAATTTTTCCAAGATGACATAGTATTATTAGTAGTATCCTGTCCCTCAAACAGTGAGTTTTGTCTTCATTGACCATATTTCTAACTCTCTTTCTCTTTACTCCCACAGACAGAAATTCTGTTACAGAGTCCTCCCTTCTTTCAATTTCTTGGTCCTTCATGAGATTTTTAACCCTAACTCTTCCACTCTGAGTCATTTTCTAGATGCAGTCAGCAGCATTTCTTTGGGACAAACTGCCTTTCAGCAGATGGTTCCCAGACATTTAGGGCCAGTGGATCATTGCTTTCCTTCAAATTAATCAAAATTATCCTGCACTCCTATAATCTACTTGAAGGTAAGAGAAAAAGATTTAATATGTTTCCTGATTTCATTTGTAGACCATCTCCCATGACTCCATTGACTGACCATGAGTCACTGTTGAATACAAATCTACTGATTTATTGTATGCAGAACTGGTGACATTTTTTCTTTATCTGCATCCTGGAAGCATCTATGTCAGAGAAAGTAACCATGTGGATTATAGTTGGTCATACTGCTCTAATTTCTCACTAGCTTCATCAATGTTAGGTTTTCCTGTAATTAGGGAGAACCAAGTTGGGTGTTTATATGCCTTGGGATGCTTCTAGATTTATTTCAACTTCCTGCTAAAGGCAAGAGAAAGAGCTTTGCCTCTTGTCACCTCCTCTCAAATTTTGGGCCTACCTTGTTTCATTGAATATACCTTAGTCCGGCACTATACATACAGATACATTTTTTGCACTGATTTTCTTTCCAGTAGATCTTGTTATTCCATCCTCTGTTAAATTTCTTGATTTCTGAAAAGAAAGGAAAGCAAAGCAAGGCAAAGCAAGCCAAGGAAAGGGATACAAGTCCAGCATGGATCCTCATAATTTTTGATGGAATTTATTCACCTTTCATTACTGGATATAGTCTGTCAAAACCTTCTCTCTTCGTTTATCCACACTACAGGTCACTCTTGGAGTTCCATAGACACAATGTAGAAATATTTCAATGTCAGCCTACAACTGCATCACCACCAACATCATCTACAAGCTTTAGTTGTTCTCATAGTACTTGTTAGTATAGGCGATCTTTCAGGATCGAAATGCGGCATTGCTAAGCACATGCATCTAGCACCCATTTGCATCCCTAGATCAGCTCTTGAATTGACTGAGAAGACAATTCCAAAGTCCTCTAACCTGATATTCCAGCCTGAGCAGGTCAGTGATTAGCTGCTCTTCACAGCCAGGCGCTTGTACCTTGAAGGACATGAAAACCACATCGTAGTTTTCTCTGTCTTTGCAGAATCACTAAGAGATGGCAGAGTTAAACATTTCTACAGCCATAATTTTCAACTTAGTAAACCAAATGAGCCAAAGCATTCCAACATCAGCGCTAATGCTTTTAAAATACAGTTTGTTTTCTGTTTTTACATCCGAAAGCTCATCCTTACATGGACATCCTGCTAAAAGAGAGATTGCACACATATTTCCAGGGTAATCTAACTTGTACCAGAGGCTAGAGATTAAATGACTGGACGTTAAGGATGTTGACACTCTGATATATGGCTCTCTGCCTCTGCTTTAACATCTTACAGCCAGCGCAAATGTTGAATGTTGTTTGGGCTGTGGTGTTTCAACATAACATGAAGCAGGAACTACAGCAACATATAATTCACAATGGAGAGTCTACATTTTACTTTCACATATAGAACACATAGAGAATTCTTCCTTTTAAAGTAAAGTTTCCTTGTTCATTCATCACACACCAGCAATCACCACCACTTAGGCGTCTTAAAGAAAATGATGTACCATGTATCAGAAAAACTGACAGGACAAACGACTGAAATTGAACACATCTGTACGAATTGTGAAGAAACTGCAGGACTCTTAAATAAACAGTAATAATGGCAGTCACATTGCTTTTTTAAAAATGGAATCATTCCCCTGCCATTTAGTATTTATGCAACTCCACAATTCTTCAAACCACACTTCTTGAGTTGTTCAAGGCCTAGGTTGTGGTTCTGTCTCTTTGGAAAGATTAAAAACTAGACAAGCACATAACAAAATAATGTCCTGGCTAATTCTTTGTGTTCAGCAGGATAATAGCACTGAGGAATCTCCTCTTTGCTAACAAGGTTACATTCTGCTTCAGAAAGATTTTCATGCACACAGGTGTCTGATTGCACTTACTCTTTGCACTAAGGTCTACTCTCCATTATTTAATTCACTGCATTTTATATCTTCTGTTCCATTCTTAGCTATTAAATAGGAAAGACTATGGTGTTGAAACTTGTGTTAATGTATAGGATTACTTTGGTAGTGGAATCATTTGGTGTCTTCAAGTTCTGACATGCTTTGGCTGTTCTTCACTATAGAATTTTCCTCCTGTGGGCTACAGGGTCAACTTGTGTTTCCAGTTCCTCTGCAGCAGACTGGGCATAAAGTCTATGTCACCTCCACAACCACTCAGATAGAGAAACAAGAAAATAATAAGCCTTCTAAAACAAGGAGCTTCTTCTGGAGAGAAGAGAGCCTTTCAGCTGAAATTCATGTGATAAGTATAGGCAGCTCATAGTTTTTCCCACTCCTGCCTCAAGCAGACATTGTGCTTTTCCCTTGTAAAGACGTGCATCTTCATTCACATGAGGTGCTGACATCCTATTTTGGTAAGATATCTGCAGTGCAGGTAAATTACTGTCACAGCAGTAAGGCAATTCCCATTTCCACACTCTTCTAATCTGCCTTTGCTCACTTCAGCTCTTTATGCTGATTTAAAACAGTAATTCTTTCATTTTTATGCCAGCTGAGGGCCAGGATCACCAGCCTCTGAGCTTATGGTGAATTACTTCTGTGATGCTCATAGGTTTTTTTGTTTATACTACAGAATTCACTTTCACCTGTTAAAAGAATAACTTAGCTCCATACATTGGAACATACTGCATATTTCAACCAAGCACAGCACTGCTGTCATTCTGGCCAGACTATTGCCAGTGACTATTCAGACACAAGACAGTGATAAACCTCATATTGAAGCAAAAGTATCTTTTACACGGAAGTACATTATTGATAGCTTGTAACCTGCAATCATTTAAAAGGACCAGCGAAATCATATTGCACATCATGAATTGTGGTTTCAGCAAGGAAATAACTGTCTAGTTCATATTATTTGATAGCAAACATTTTCTGAAGGGAAACTATTGTCCTAACCTTTCTAAATAAGAAAAAATAAAATACATTAAAAACTATTTATGAGGCTTACACTAGACTCAAGGCCCTCAATTTTTATTTGGTTGGTTGGCCTGTTGGGATTTTTTTCTTGTTATGGAGATATTTTCTTTCCTTATAGAGAGTGCAATATTGCTAATAACAAAGGATATACTGTTGATAGTAGATCTGGCCTGAATATCATTCAACAAACTTTCGCTATAATGTCAGAAATAATAGTTACCCTGTTATTCAATCCATATTCTAGCACAAATACTTTGCAAGCACTTCTATTCATATGGCAGACAGGAGCAGAGGAGAGGCAATAGGGAGGGACAATAACACTGGAGTCTCTTTCATCCTAAAATATTGCATAAACCCTAGTTTATAATTTTCATCTGCCATGCTGATCTGTTTTCCTTCTAATTCCCAAGAGCAGTCAGGTGAATCAGGAAAGTATAAGAGTGAAGATTAAATAGATTTCCTTTCCTACATTTGCACTCAGATAAGAGGAAAGGGCTCCAAAACACCAGTTATTTTTACTGCCCTTTTATTTTTTCTTTTGAGGAAAAAAGTAAAAATTGAAATGGTGCCTTTTAATTTACTAATTAACAACTTTTACTGTGGAGAATATTGCCAAAATGGCTGAGTTTATTTGATAAAGATTCATTAGAGAAGAAAAATAGAAATTAAAGGAATAAAGATCTTAGATAATTCAGAATGTTCCACTGAAGCCATCAGAGCCAAGATTGCAATTTAGGTTACATAGTTTCCAAATTTTTGTTTCCTCTATTTTCACATATTGCCTACTAAAGCAGCCATTACGAGAAACTCGATAGGTGCTGTGGGCTGATTATACGACAAATCAAGATCAGGTGAAAAAACACCCAGCATTTGCCAAGTATAATTTGGGGAATCCTGAAATTATTTTTGGATTTACACTGAACAAGTGCAATAAGGGTTTGAGAGCTAGATGTTGATTATGTTGCTATCTCTCTGGTTACTTGTCTATCCAGACACATGAGACTGGTTCCATTCTGTCCTTCAGTAAGCACAATTTTACCCAAAACACTTTTCTCCAAAGGGAATGCCCAAAGAAATTGAACTGATGCCAGAATGATTTTTGTCTTTTCTTTTATATACCTTTTACACAGTTCTCTGTATCCACAAGTATTAGCAGTATGCATACTTGCAACCTTTTACTTAGTTTAGTGCTTAGTGTTTTGTAAGTGTTCTGCAAGCCTGAGACTAAACACCTCAGAACTGCAGAGCCAGGGAGACCAAACATTCCTACTGTCTCAGAAACCCAAGGTCTCCTGGCAGGAAGATTCTGTAAACTAGGGGTTAGCCCACCCCAACCTCATTATTGGGCCCCCTTGTTAGATATGCTGATGTGTAAAGTCTATAACTGGTGTATATGATTGACGGGGGGGGTGTGCATTTTGCCACTGTCACCTGGGTGAAGTGGATGCATCAAACAGGATCCTGATTAAAATACTGAGGTAAAGACCCCATCCCTTTTAACCATGTCTAGCTTCATTTTCCTAACATCAGGAAAAAGGCATGAGAACCAGGTGTTGTTTTAATTTTCCTTGAGTTGACAAGAAAGTAGCTCAGTAACCTAGTGGCTACTGATCCTGTAGACTACCTTAGACTCAGGCACCGTTCTGAACCAATCATAACACAACTTGAATATTATGTTAAAATCTTCCATTTTTTTGAAGAAAATGTCTTAACAAGAGACTTCTAGTCAATCTAAACACTAACCTCCCCAATCTGTTTCTGGTGATGTCTCACATTAATTGGTTATTTATCAATCCAGTCAGTAAATCACAGTTTAGCTCAGTGGTCAGGGCATTGCTCTAAGAGACATGAAAGTGGCTTCTCATCCTCTTCCACTGATAAAGTCATTAATGAATTGAAACATTCTTGACTTGAGAGAATTTTTACTGGGACATCTTAAGCAGATGGCTCACATTTTCTACTATGAGTAAGACTCTAGGATTCAGTCTTCACTAGGAGAAAAGAGGGAATGTCTCCCACACTGAATGAAAAAATTATCAATACGCAAGACAGACTAAGCATGGAGGAAGAAGAGGGATAAAAAGGAGATAATGATGGAAAATGACCCTATCTCAGGTCAAATAGACAGTAGGTTAAAAGCAGAATTAAAATTCAACCTCCCATCAGCTGGAACAAACTCAGTTACTACAAAGCCTTGCATGCCCTCACTTCTTTTGCTACTAGTTTTCCTACCTTGTCAGACACATTCGTGAAGCCACCTCACATCTCCTGGCTTTAGAGCCCAAACATGCTCTAAAATTGTCCCTAAACTCCATTTCTGGAGACATTTCTTCCTCTTAATCTGGGATAGGTTTTAATTGGCTGAGGTGGAACATCCCTCCAGACTGCAGTGTTTGACTAAAAGAGGGGCCTATAGTGGTAAAACTGGACTAGGATGACTTCATTTCAGACTCCTGAACTAGGCAAGAGAAACCTCTATAATCCAGCTGCCCTGTCCATGTACAATACCTCTTTGCTCTACAGAGATACCATGATAGATATTGAATGTTCCAAAATCTACAGAGAAGGTATCAAGCACACACTATTTTCTCTACTTTGCAGTCAGATTCAAATTTTTTATAGGCTGCTATTACTCTTCAATTCTTAAGAAGCCCATCCTGAATTTCCACAAAAGATTCAGTTAACAAAGAAGCTAAGGTCCAACAACACAGTAACCATCCTTAACAGCTGGCTTTTTTTAATGGCATCCAAGACAAAGAATAGAAAATGCTTCAGTGATGCTGACCAAATAGATGTGCCATCTCTTCATGAATAAGAGAAGGGGAAAAACACTCCAAAACTGAGCATACTCACCAGCTGGAAGAGACGGAGAGGCAGCAGGCAGGTGCAAAAAAGCTGTTTTAGGGCTCTGGCTGGTTTCCTTTTTATTCCAAAGGACAAACAGCAAAAGAACTTTCTGTGAAAAGAGACAAATCTAGATTTAATCCAGAAGTGACTAGTCAATTAAAAATGACAGTATCCAAATTCACACATTTTTAAGGATTAGGCCCATCACACACACACTGTTTTTCAATATTGTTCTCTGTAATAAAAACTGAGATTGTTTTCTGAACAGGATGCCAGCTGCTTCCTGTGCATGCTACTAATACATAACACTGCCATTGTATCACATCAAGGGATCCTCACTCTGATCACCATCCAGCAGAACAAATGCACTAGATTAAGTAAATACTCATAAAAGGCTACAGAATCGATTGGTGTAATTTAGACTAGTCACACTGACTTCAGCAACATTTTACTCCTGCTTAGGACCTAATCTGATTTGTAATTTATCTTTCACATTATTAACTAATTGTTGTACACTTATATATAGGAAATCCAATTCTATGGGTTATGCATGGATCACATTGTTAGCCAAGCTTACATATTATGAACTCACAGGTGCACTTGCAATGAAAAGGTACAAAAACCTTCCTGTGGCATGAGCTGTCTTACTCTCCTTTTGCCCTAAAGAAGCAGTCTCTGACCTTCTGCAGCTCTTGCTGTGAGCATCCCCTTCCTTCCAAAGAGGCAATCTTCCCCAAGAAGCCACAGCCTCATTCCATCTAACTCCAAACTGCTGTTACCATGGTTAATATTTCTGACTTGATTGGCACCACTAGTAATTGAACTGCAGTCTCTTGAGCACAGCAAGCTCTATTCATTAGCCCCTATTGTGTTAGGACACTGCATCAACCCACATTATTTTTCTGTGTTAAGGGGAAAAATCAGCCATGAATACAAAGTTATGTTGCCACACAAGATTATGCAGTTTTACTCTTGGAACAATTTTATGAAATTAAATAAAATATTGAGCATAAATTTTATTTATGTCAGTGACAGAGTGATATGGGTTAAGGCACCTTCATTTTGACTGCATAATATCATACACATCTAAAACCCAAAAAAGTGTAATATCAGCTTTATAAGAAGACTTTTGGTTTCATCACCATATTAACAAAACTTTTGCAGCTTTCTGTCTCCTTTTCTCCCACTTTATATAGACTTACACTTTATATGAATTTGCTGATTTGAGTCTGTATGCAATGGAATGTCATATAAGTAATGAAAAGAACAATGTATTAGAAGTTTTCCAGCCAAGGGAACAGGACAGATAAGCTTTAAAATGTAGCTTTCAGCTGCCTATTCAGACCAAGCCTTTATGTATTTTACATACTTGAGTAGATTTTATAGATGGTACTATGGTGTATATATAAAGAAATTAGACCAAGTGGAAATTACTACATAAACCTTGACAATTTTGAGCTGACAGTTTAATAGAAGTAGACAAAATATAAGAAATATTTTGTATTCTGATCCCATAAAAAATTTCTATAAATTAATAACTTCCAACATAAAAAATATGGCCATACCAACCAGTTGTTCCAGAGTTATCCTTCTGTTCATCCTACTACATTTTCACTCTAATAAATATCCTCTTGGTTTAGTCTTTGCAAAAGTTTTCATATTTTGTCTGTTTTATTCCTTCTTCCTTTCTCCCTTAGACAGGACCATGAGAGATGTCTGAGAAATATTCATCACATAGATTCTTTCCCATGGGGAAAAGGGAAAAAAGAAGACAGTAAGAGAAATAGAAGGAAAAAGTTTTGCTTTACTCCATCAGCCTGCCTTGGCATTGTGAAATGGATCTTGGAGACTGAAGAGTTTGCAAGGCTTCAGAAATGTGACTTAGAGAAATATGGATGCAAGAGAGTGCAAGAGACAACGTCAGATGCTGGCAGTGGACAAACTGCTTCTTATCGTAGCTTGTTATTAAGTGGAGTAAGATATTCTTCACACTGTCAATGGCAAGATTCTCACCTTTCCGCAATTTACACTCTGTATTGAAAAATCAGTAATTTATTCCAAATTTCTTCAGTTTCCAGATTCACCTGAGTCCACTGTATTACATAGAGACAAATAAGTTTACAAGGCCAAGTCATACAAAACCATACATGTTCTAGCAGAGACGCACTCGTACAACACAACAGTGCAAAAGAGCAGCACTGAGAGATTTGCCTCCTCAAGGTCACAGGATAGATGGCCCTGTCAGTGGTTCTGATTTGTTTCAGTTCTTTCTGGGAATGTTCAGTGCTTGGAACATCAGAAAAATCTAGTTGTGTCCCATTTTACACAAATGACTGTAGAAGCACACAAAATTGGTGGCACTGTATATTTAGATCCCTTTCCACAGCATACAGATAATAGCACTTATCTTTCCCTTTATCGTTGTAAAACTTACTTTGTATTTGCAAGGTACTTAGTTGATAAGACCAGCAGTTGCCGAAAGAAAACTCATGGCACTGTGAAAATTCCTTATCTGGTGCATGCCTGCTGCTGGGACTGCATATGAGGAGCACTAAGAGTGACAAATAGATGTGCAGTATTAACTGAACCTGCTTCAGTATGAGACAGTGATTCTCTGATGCCTAATATGCTGGTTAAGCCAACCTAGCAAGTTTCTGAGGATATGTCCTATTTCCACCTTCCTCACATCAAGTTTAAATGAGATGGTGATTAAGGACAGGAGCATCTCTCTTACAAGGAAAGGCTGATGGATCTGGGCCTCTGTGGACTCAAGAAGAGGTGACTGAGAGTGGATCTCACCAATGTCTATAAGTATATGAAGGGACGGTGCCAAAAGGATGAAGCCAGGCTCTGCTCAGTGATGCTGGGCAATAGAACAAGAGGGAGTGGGCAGAACTGATGCACAGGAGGTTCCACCTCAGTATGAGGAAGAACTCTATTGTACAAGGGACCATGCATTAGAACAGGTTGCCCAGAGGGGCTGTGCAGTCTCCCTCACTGAACATGTTCAAGAACTAGCTGGACATAATCCTGTGCAATGCACTCCAGGATAACCCTGCTTAAGCAGGAGGTTGGACCAGATGCCCTCCTGTGGTCCCTTCCAAACTTAGTCTGTGATTTCTGCTCTTTCATTCACAGCCTCATCACCATGTGGGATTTGTAGCATTAAGTAGCCCCACAAATTATCATTTCTGGTGTGCTTTAACTATACACCCACTGTTTCACAATTTACACAGTCCTCTTCAAGCTCCTAATGGGACCACTGCAAGAAAATCTCATGTATGAGCAGACTGATTATTTTAATGCCCATCAACTTTCATTCTTTATGTAGGCCAACACGCCTGCTACATAAATAGTCATGGTTTAAGAATAGAGCTAAATTCTATTTCTCTGTTTGACATGCTGAACTAACTGCAAATATTCTCAGCTCAGCGTTTTAGAGCAGTTTGTAAACAGCACAAAAACCAGATGTGACTCAAAGGACACCCTTATGTAAATATAAAAAGTCATAATTCAAAGTACAATGTTAAGTCTCAGTAATTCACACCAATTTGAGCTTTCCACTTCAATGATAACAACCCTGACCTGAAAAATTCTACTGTGTAAATTTGTATAAAATTTAGTACATTACAGGGTCTCAAAATCATAGTCACATCATAATAATAGCATTGGACTTTTCTCTGGAGCCCAGTACATACAGACAGATTTTCTAGAGTGCCTGAGGAATGTAGGTGCATAGGCACTACTGAAGGTCTTCTCTAAGACATGTTGGAATCAGTCCATTGCAATTACTAATTCAGGTACCATATACATCTATTCACTTCTATATTTTAATATAGATAATGTTCATTTGGTCTGATCCTGAATCAAACCTACTTAGATACCTTTCCAGTGAGATAATACATGTTGGTAAAGTCATCTCTAATGGAAGAAAGCGCATCTGAGTCTGGCTGTGGCAGTTTATTATCTTTGCTTCTATTCTCTTGGGCTTTTTCTCTTCATCTTTCCCATTTTCTCTTCAGCACTTCCCATTATTAAGATAATTTTTTCATGTGTGTTTTGATATACACAGTGTTTTTTCTTCTCGGCCACACACTTTTCTCTCTGAATCACTAGGCTGAATTCAAAAATAATTAGTGACTTGTTTGCTTCCTTCTCCAAGTTGTATTTACAATCATGATTACAGCATTTGTGTTAACTCCTTCTTGTTTTCTGATAGTGCTGAAGCAAAATTAAATGTGTTTGTTAGCCAGACACTAGGGAAGTTTTCGGAGTTAGAGGTGTCTGTGGTACCAGAACACTGCCATGGACAAAAGAGACAGTCGCACAACCCCACACGAACCCATGCAGACTTACTTTCCCTCACGTTCCTAAACATGTAAGTGGGATTCTATCCTGGACAGTCTTGCAGAGCCCACTGATCAGCAGCATTCATTACATTAGAACACTTCTATCCATTACAGCACAAAATCCGTCAGTGAAGCAGCAACTCATTCATATAACACGAGGCAATACCGTGCCTGCATTATGGGAAGGGAGAGCTCCTTGAGCAAACACCAGTTGCTGGGGACAAGCCCCCAGCAGGAGACTGCACACGAGTTCTTCTCCCTGTGAGCCCCTGAGAGATGACAGACATGGGTACAGCACAGTGCTGCAGATGGGCTACTCAAACTTATGTGCTCTGGAGAGCAGCTGCTTGGGCACACCACTCACTGCTACATATTGGATTCCAGTAAATAAAATGGTCACTCCACAAATGTGAGGAACAAGTGTAGCAGAGTCCAGTTGTATGAATGCTCTTCACTGCACTGACATTGAACCAGCTTCAAAACTGTTTTGTTTGAGTGTTCAAACAAACAATAAAAATAAAAGTCATTTTAGTAAAATATTATCTTAATGTTTATCCCAGAGTCCCAAAGATATAAGCCATGTGAGGATCAAATCCTCAGTGTTCAGCTCCTTCACAACTGGAAAGCAGTAAGGTTTAATTATTTTATGGCTGGAAGATAAATAACAGTCCCTGTAGGAAACTGCAAGTAGTATTGCAAAAGATTAGCCTTATTTGGTTTTGTTTTCTTTTGCACAAGGCAATATAGTTGCTGAATCATTATTAATAATTGTTTATGTCACGGTAATGCCTTAAGCAGCCCTCCAGGACAAATATTAAAAGGGATAAACCCTAAGCAATAGCTCCAGCAGAGCAATGGAGATTTTGTTTTCCCTGAACCTCGAGTCTTTTGCACCTGCACTTGAGCTGCTCCCCAGGATGCCAATGCCACCCATGTGTGTGATACATGGGGTGCTACTGAGCTGGTACTACCTTCCTTTCTTCTGCTGTGGAAACTCAATCACCCTTCAGATCCTTAACTCCCCAAGAGATCTGTCAAGGAAAATAAAACAAGCCTGGCATGCACTCAGCTGTGATAGTCAATCTGAATAATTCCCTAGCTTTGGTATCAGGCACCATGTAGCTCCCACTCACCTCAGTAGGAGGGAACTGGCCCTGTGCATTGCCCAATTTATCAACATGATACATGAAGTCTGTCTGGAAGATAAACAAGGGGACATATTGCGGTGACATACGAACTCTTTTCAAGTTGTGCATCCTAGGAGATAGATTACATGATGAACATGTGCAGTATGCCTTTTCCAGCTTGTGCTTCTGAACTGAGCTGTGATGTCCTTCCTGAAGAAAAGCTGCATTTTATCTCACAGATAAAGCTGGCTGTCCTTTCAGGAGAAGCCTCTCAGAATTCAGTTCTCAGGTACTCAAGAGCTTAATGAGAAGAGATTCATAACCCTTTGTCTGATGAGATTTTGTGTTGTCTTTCTCTCTGGGGAGAGGTGAAGGAGTACATTTTCATTCAGAGGAAGACAAAGGAAAAGGAACAAGCCTTATGATGTAAAACCACCACAGCCCCTACCTGCCTCCTACCAAAGCTGTTTGCAAAGGCAAATTCACCTCAGTTCCATGCTTCCCCTCTAATTCACCATCTAATTCATTTGAGAGAGAAGAGCAGACAACACACGGTAATTTTTAAAATGCATTAGGAGTAATATTGTGACAAACAAGTCAGCAGCATTTCAACACCTCCAAACACAGAACGGTAGAAGTGCGCCTGTCAAACACAGCTACAGAACAATTACTGGACTTGCCATCCCCAGTATAAAGTATGAAGGTGGGAAATCTCCAAGAACCTGAAAGGCGCAAGAAGGCAGCTTCCATTCTCCCAGCCAAATTGATCTGGAGACCTTTCCACTTCTCATGCCTTCAAAAACTTCCCCTCCAAATTTAGTGGATGTTAGAGTTATTATGAAATCGGCTACACCTGGACTGCACTATTGCTGAAAACATATTATCTGAAGATAGTTATCTTTTAATAACATCTTTTCAAATTTTCTGTTGTCTTCTTGTCATTGATATGTTGTCATATGCTCAAAATTCATTACAAGTATTGATGCTAAGCTTGTGTCACCTGGCTGGAGAAAACAGGTTAGCATGGGCACTTTTAAGAAATCAGTTATAAAAAATTGCCCTCTTAAAAATAAAGACACTCATATTTTGTTAATATGAAATTAATAAAATTTTATTATCCAGATAGCTAGACTAACAAAGAGGTTGGCACTGGATGTACACTTAGCCTGTGTTGAAGTATGATTTAAAATGCTAGGTGCCTTGATCCAGCTTTTTACATTCACACCAGATACTCCAAGGCTACATAAACTTGTATCTTACCTGGTCAGTCCCAGGAACAGGCAAAAGTCTATGTCCTGAGACCCTCAAATCACATCAATTCTTTCATCAGGTTGCCTCCT
The DNA here is from genome assembly GCA_025920805.1 of Petroica traversi. Lineage (NCBI taxonomy): Eukaryota > Metazoa > Chordata > Aves > Passeriformes > Petroicidae > Petroica > Petroica traversi. The sequence goes on from JAHLSL010000038.1 coordinate 2,871,684, forward strand.
GCTCCCTTGCCCTCTTGTTCCTCTAATGCTGAGGTTACAGAACATCCAGACCTGTTCATGTGGAGTATCCTTTTGCCTGAAGTATACAACTCAGTCCTTGAAATCTTGAGTCCTCAATGGTAGCCACCGTGTTATCCCACCCAGGGCTAACAGGGCTTCAAGGAAAAAGCAAATGTATTGGTTAGGACCTATCTCTGCATCTGTGTTATGCTCAGCTATGCAAATATGAGCAAACTAGAGATCTGTTTGTCACTAGAGATCTTCCCTTAAGCATGGCCCAGCCCTCATTCAAACATAGTCAAGCCCTGAATAGGATGGCCATATCCTAACTGCTTTTTAGGGATAATTCTTGTTACTTGTTCTGCCCCATCCATCTCCAGCCATGTGTTGGTTAAATCCATTACAGGGGCCTTGCTAGCAGTTTATGTGTGAATAATCACATATCAGTGATTGAGCATACACTGTTAACCCAGGTTAGATATAGCTTCTGTGTTCTCAGCTGCCAAGGGAGAGATGAGCCAAAGACACCCAGTGTTGTCCTGGACTGTCAGCACAAAGTCTTCTCAACTCAATATTACAGGAGCAAAAATTTGGGACCAACTTTTGTGCTAAACACACTCACACTGAGTGCTCAGGAAAGCCTGGGTGGCATTTAACACTGTGGTTGGTAAACTGAGACTTGAAAAAGACTGAGACTTGAAAAGTGTATTGAACTAGGGCTGGCTGAGGTGCTGTATTTTAAAGTGCGTATCAAGGCACTCCAAAAGAAGCAAAAGTAGTGGGGTCTCCACATAATGGCAATAGACCATTGTCAGAGCAGCCTAAAGGATTAATGAAACAAGGCACAGTTTTGTCACTGTTACTCAGCTTCCATGCAGCCTTTTAAATCAACCTCCTCAAAATCCAAACACACTCCCCTCTGCCACAGTACACACAAAAAGGAATATGCAATGCAATTTGGAGACACAATATTAGGTTGGAAAATTTTGGACTCTTTCTCTTACAGACACAATCAGTGCCAGTTTTGTGTATCTTTCTACCTGCACGAATGAAATAATTACGAGTACAGCATTCTGCAGTAACGATCATTAACTGCAGTAGCAATATTGCAGACTCTAGGGCCTTATTGTAATCTTCCTCATTTCAGTGTTAAACTACTCTAACTTCATTAGCTTCACTGGAGATACTCCACTTTACACCTACATAATTGAGAGCAGAATCAAGCCTCCACTGCTGTGGAAAATACTGGGTAGTGCAGCACTTTTGAAATAAAATGTAATTAACATGAAATTCTAGATCCATATTGCAATTTGCAGAATGATCACTGTGGGTGCAACATGACTTCCAACTCCCTCTCTCATCTTAATTTAGTTAGAAATAGGGCTGCTTGTGTAATATTTTCTCCATAGCATGAAACGGAGGCATATTTCTTTTTCTTTTCCTATTGTTATTTTTTTCTCTTTATAAGTCTTTGTCAACAAAGGATTACTAGCTCACCTGAGAGAGGCAGTTAAAGTCAGATACTTGCCCATAATTAGGGAAACTTGGAATCCTTGACAGTGAACACCTGGCTTCTCATTACTACCTGAATTTTATACTTCCAAGTGTTAATCTCTCCTCAGGGTTTGCCTTGGAGTTTCATTCTGGTATTCAATGAAACCATCAGGTTTTCCAGGCACTGACACCTTTGAAATGTTTTCCACATGGGAACCAATATGAAACATGTGTGATTATTACTGATTTTGCTGTGTTGATTTCTATTATGGTAGCACCCTGGAAAAATAGTACAGACAGCAGTAATAAAAACTTTTGTCGAGTAACTTTATACAGCAGGAAGAGTTGTGTTTAAAGGGGCTTGTTTGATGGCGGGGGAGGGGTGGGCATTGCTATGATGAATGGTGTTATCATGATTATAACTTGGTTTAAAGGATTCTAAGAACTTGTACATTTTTAAGTCTTGAGAATAAGTTCTACCAGCACTTCTTTCCTCTTAAAAGTCATCACTACTGCCATTCTTCATAGCTCTAAATGAAATACGTGGGCTGGCTGGAACCTGGGAGCTTGCTGATTGCGAACTCCCAGCTAACACTACAGGGCTACAGTTCAGCAGATTACTGTAATTTCCTCTATTTTACTGAGTGCAGAGTTTTCTTCCCAACCTTTACCAGCCTTATGGGCAGGAAAAAATTCTCATTCCTACAAGACCAAATGAGCTGGTTACTTTGTACTTTTTACTCCAGACACTGGAAAACTCAGATGAAAGGATATCTCTGGGATTTTTCTTCTGTTAACCAGAAGGATTTACTATTCTGTACCCGAATAAGAATTGTTTCAATCACTCCAGGCCCAAAGCTTTTACTGACCACTGAAAGACAATAGAGGTAATAAGAAGTCAAAATCCTCAGAAAGAAAAACCCCAAAGTAAGGGTTTCCATGGAGCTTTGACTTTCCCATGAAACTCACTCAGAAACATGAAAACAAGTAACTTTTAAACAACAGTGCATTTGGGTTTGGAAAGCACCAGGTGCCCATGAAAACAAAAACAAACAGGTTATCTTACCTTGATCAAGTCCAAGCCCTGATGCACTTGACAGTTTTTAAAGTTTTCAGTGAGTTCAGGAAGACCAGACTTACTGGAGGAGTAAGCAGCATGCTCAGTGAAAGAAAATATGTAAACTTGTTTGGGATATGAAGTGGAGAAAAATAAAAGGAAGCAAAGTAGTGTAAGATTTTCTGACCAATGCCTAAGCACTTGAATTAGTAGTATTTAACTGATAAAAGAGTTGTCATGGAATCCCAGAAGAGAAACACTGAAGAAAACTGAGAAACCCCAAGTTAACCCATGCTGAGCTTTATATGTGAAATTTAGTAAGAACACAAAATGTAATTAAAGCATCAAAAAAATCAAAAGTGATGATCAAAGCAGTCTTTGTCTTGAAGTTCCGTAACAAAAAATGGAGAACTCCTTTGAACTCAAGGTTCATCTCAGATTCTAATGTCTAGTGTGTCAAACATGCTAAAAATGAGCATCAATATAGTCCAAAAGAACAAGAGAGTTTGTTTTTCCACAGAATACACAGGAAATTTCATGTCCCTATTTCCCAGAACTCAGTTTCATTTAAAAGCAACCTGAGTCCAATTCTCACCACTGGCAAAGGACACCTGAACACTTTTCCCTGGAGAATAGCATTTTCTTTCTTTAGTTGCCCAATTGTGATTGGAGCTCTGAATACAGGTCTGGGAGACATTCTACGGCATATACTTTGAAGGAGACTACATAGTCTTATCAGAACTGGAATGCAAGCGCATTTCCCCAGACCTTTTGTGAGGTCCTAGATGCATGACATTTCCCAAATTCCTTGGGGATATCCAATAATCTTACCAGTCTCCTGGTTGCTTGGGGTGCAGTTACAGAGTACTGACTCCTACTCAGCTGAGTTCAGGTTAAAAAAAGAAATGTATCTTCATAAATATACACTTCCGGTTATTCAGAAAATAAAAAAAATAAATAAATAAACCAAAAGCAATCAACAGACAAAAAAAGCCCCAGACCTGTACTATAGGAACAGTGTTCATTACATACTTATAAGTAATGCAAGGGAAAAGTCAACTTAGATCCTTCTTCCCTCAACACTTTTTCAGTCTCCATTGACTGTTTCAATTCCTGCACGAGCCCCCTTCTCCTCAATTACCTACAGTCTGTTTCCCCTCTCTGTTATAATACCCTTCCTGTCTCTGCCTTTGATTTTATGCAAATTTGGGTTGTCTGGGATGATGATTATAGAACTGAAAATAGAGTAATACAATAATCCTGTGCTGGAGCTTTGGACTCAAACAAAGCACAGAGGATCACTACCTGCTCTGCTGGGAGAATTTCTGAGTACTCAGTGCACCTTATACAATTCTAAAGATCATACTATTTGTATTTCCAGTTATGTGAATCAGGAATTAATTGCTTCACAAGGCTACAGGGCAGATTCATGCAGCAGTCCAGGTCTCTGGGACTGCTGTCTTGCATCATAGATATGTGCCCTGTCACAGGGATGTCACAATGCCAGCTTTCCCACGCTCAGTCTTCATATATCTAATTGTATCTGCATGTAGATAGTGGTATATGTCATTTGATACTACTTTCCTTTGACCTCAGCTTCTCTCATTATAGAGACTATAGTTCTCAGTTTTCTGTTAAAAACCTCCATAGATGACGTCATGAAATACGTTGTGGTGGTGCCTCCTGTGAACAGTTGGTGTCTCTGCCCCAGTAAAACTGACAAACTCGGTTCACTGATGAAGTTACAAGGCAAAATTTTGGGCTCTGATATGTTTCTATGAATTCAACTCACAGGTTCTCACAAGATGAGGAACTCTGAGGAACAGCTAATTTTTACAGCCATGATTTTACTGATTTTGGCTGACGAGTTTGGCTGATGAACCAGCTTTTACCACTTGTCAAGAGAAACAAATTTAAAAAAAAATAAAAAAGAAACCAGCAGGATTTTAGAGACATACACAAAAGCAATGAAGGAGAAGGGTCAAAAAATTCATAGGACACAGAAACATGAACATTCACGTGATTGGGAGGATCTGACTGAGCTAGTGGAACAGCTCAAGATGTGGAAATACTGCCTTGGAAGAAAACACCAAGTGAAAAACATAAACAAAGCAGGAGCACATGCTTCCAGCCCAAAAGATGTACCAGGAGAATAAGAAAAATGAAAAAAAAAAAAAATAGGATTTATCACATTTATCTTATGCTAGTAAGTAAAGAGCAAAAGAAAACCTGAACAGAGACCTCTGAGATAGTATTAATAACTGTATACATGCCACCCAGTATATTTGAAACATAAAACAGTGTACTCACATACTTGCCACTAGTGATTTCTAGGAAAACATGTTTAAATTTGTGAAGTCTAAAGAGTTGGTGTTTTGTTTAGTGGAGAGAACAATAAAAAAATATTGCTTTAGATGAAAAAAAAGTTTCATTTTGTGTTTTCCAAGTCAGTCAACAACAAAATAAATTTTATTGCTACCATCAAATACGAGTCAGGCATACACACAAGGAAACAAAAAATCATAGATTTATATTGTCTGTTGCACTAGAGAAACCCAAAGGGAAATTCTGTTTTACAGGCAAAAGTAAAAAAAAAAAAAAAAAAAAAAAAAAAGAGAGAGGAAAGAATTCTTATTTCAAAATCTGTAACTGGATCAAAGTGGCAGGGAGCACATGACTACAAGCCTCAGAAGCTGAGAACTTCCATCTCTAGGTGTGCTGGTGTTTCTATTATGAGCCCCTACTTCAAATATAACTACAGAGACGAAATTGATTTTCTGGTTTTATGACCTTTTTAAAGGCACATTAATGTTCTACATAACTGAGTATTTGCACAGTACTTTATTATGTGAAATACCATTAATTTCAATGGGAGTTTGTGTAGTACAGTAACGATGTCATTAAACAGTGCTGTTAAACTCATTGGGCTATTTACCATCCTGAATTACACCTGGACAGCCCTCCCCCCCGAGCAGCACGGCCTCTCCCACACCTCTGTACCTGAGCTGTACAGTGTGCTCCTGCTTCCCCTGGCTAGCAGGGGCCAAAGACCAAAGTTCAGCAGCTGCAGGTAATGACTAATAGGAGGTTTAGAGACATGGCCTATGTTATTTCCATCTGCACAAGAGCAAGATTTGTCCAAAAGACACCTACAGACCTTTACTGTGTAGCTATGCCATGAGTTGGAATGGCTTCATTTATCACTCTCTCCTAAAATATCCCAGGTTTATTCTCACAACACCTTTGTGAAGAAGAAAAAGAACAACTTAATTCTCTGGGGTTGAGCTGATGCACACAGAAGATATGATCTGCACACAGCAAATTCCTCCAGCAGCCTGAGCCCTGAACAGCATCCTGGCTAGAAACCGCTTTACAGACCCATTACTGCTACGACCAGTATGAACACCAGAATATGGCATGTTTTATAGGTGATTATTTCCATTTTAATCCATGGATAATAACTTGTATGTTCAAGAATTTGCAAGATTTTGCCTCTTCAATGTTGAGGCACTACATTGCATCTTCAGGAAATGTTTGGAATAGGGGAGGTGAATAAACTACACCATCATTGAAGTAGCTCGAGGAAGCATTGTGCTTAGCATCACTGCTCTGAAGTATTTCCAAACCTCCTTCCTGTGTGTGCCTTCTGAGAGAAGACCTGTTTTCCTTACTATCCTATCCATGCTGGTTGCCTTGAAGAGAGGAGGAACTGATGCACAGATAGATTAGGGAAAGAGAGACTGGAGTGCAGCCATGCAGGAGGGGATCTGAGACTTTTGATTGATGATAAACTCAATTTGGGTCAACAATGTGCAGTCAAAGGACAAACCAGATACTGAGACTGCATTGAGTATGATGTAGCTAACTGATCTAAAGTGATTGTCCCACTGTACTCAGCGTGAGGCCTCACCTTGTTTACTGTGTGTGGTTTATATCAGAAGGATATAACAATTTTAGAAAGTGCCCATAGGAGGGGAACAGAGATGGAGAAAGGACAGTTGGACATGTCTTACAAGGGTTGGTTGAGGATCCTAGGGTTGTTCAGCTTAGAAAAGAGGAGACTGAGCAGTGATCCCATTCCTGTCTGCAACCCCCACAAGGTGTGGAGCAGAGAGAGAGATGCTGATCTCTTTTGCCCCATGTCTGCTGTTAGAACACAAGGGAATGGCGTAAAGCTGCATCAGATGAAGCTTGGACTGGATATGAGGAAAAGGTGCTACCCTGAGAGGGAGAGAGAGAACTGAAAGAAACTCCTCAGGGAACTGGTCATTGTCCCAGGCCCATTGAGTATTCAAGAAGCATTTGAACAATGCACTTAGACACCAATTTAAGTTTCAGATTTCCCTGTGTGGAGTAAAGATCCTTGTGAGTCCCTTCCAACTCAGGATCTTTTAGAAATTTATGAAAATACAAACAGCCCCATCCTCAGCTTTCCACTTGGTCTAGAGGCAGCATGCAAGAAAAGGCCAGAAACCAACAAAGACCTGGTATGAAGGAAGCTCTCACTTTCCATCTTCACTTCATGGCTTGTAGCTCAAATCATCTCTTTGACTTTAACCTCTGTCATTTTCTCTCTTTCTTAGTAATGGGTTTTTTCTTTATAATAGTTTATTCCTGTCCCATTGAAGTCAATGAGAGATAAGATCGCGCTCTTTATTTTTTCTTTTGGGGCTTTTGGTTTTGTTTTGTTTTGTTTTTGGGGGTTTTTTTGGTATCTAATTTGGATTGTAGTTGTACTGATTGACAGTTCTACTACAACTGCATTGAATTGCTGCCCAACTCAGTAATCTACTTTGGTGTCTTAATTAACTAGAATCAAATTTGAATTGGATTGTTTTTCTTGGAAATCTTTTAGGGTGGTTGTCAATCCAAAGGTAAAGACTTTTATAAAAAGCTGCTGCTTTTTATTTTGTACAATTGCTTTAGATAAAGATATTTTTCTTCATCTCTTACCTCTTAGTACTTGCATTTTCTCATTTCATATTTCCTTCTATTTCCTTTTTCCATTTTTAATGTATTCTTTTCTCTCTCTTATTTTTTTAATTAGCTTTCTATTTGAATTTAATTATTTTTTTTTCTCTTTCAGTTAACTCCCGTCTTACACACAGCACTATCTCACCACCCCCTTCAATAAAGCTCTGTCTCTCATCTTCACCTGCTTCTTTGAATTCTCAACTCTCTAATTTATTTTTTTTTCCTTTTCTAATTCCCCTCCCCCCAATAATTCTTTTTTAACTCATGAGTTTCTGTTCCAAACACCGAGACTAGGTTTCTCCCCTTTGGCTTCCCTTACATCAATGTTATTCTGTGGGTCCCGAACAAGCAATACCAGATCTGTACCCTTCTGATGTAAAGTCCCACACAGCAGACCCAGTTAAGAAAACAGCGATGTTTCCTTTTGAATGCACTGGGAAGCAACTGTTCAAAGTATGACAAATAATAGGAAAATTTTTCAAGTTTCTGATCCCATGAAGGGGGAAGAGCATTGCAGTAAGCAGATAATAAATATTCTTTGTCTTTATCCATTCCCTACCAGCATTTCTCTTCCCAGTCATCTTCTTTCTATAAAGTTCACATATGATGTTTCTTATGGGCACAGATTCTGATCGTGGGTTTACTGCTTTTACACTGCCTCCACTGTGTTAATTTCTGTTCATTTCTCTTGAGTTATTCAAGCGTTAGCAAGAGCAGACTCAGGCTCTTTGTTGGGCTGGGATTTTCTCTTTATTTTTTCTTTTACTTTTTAAATTTGATGTCCCAGCTGATCTTAAACAGATGGCTTTTTTCATTTCAGGAGTAGTTTAAGTCTGCACTCTCCAACATACAGCAGTTATCAGTTAATGAGATGACTTGTACCCTTGTCCACACTTGCATCACTACGGCTGCTTAATGAGCTGATGTGCTGCAACTGAGGATTAAACCATCTCTTTCAATCCTGCATGCACTGCAGCACAAGCTACTCACTCCAGCAACCACAAAAGCAATTGCAGTCCTGGGAAACCAAGATGAGCAGAAGCCCTTGTGCATTAAAGGTAAAACAACTTCAGCAGTAGAAAAATGAAAAGAGGAACATATCCTCTACCTGATGTTCAGATGCTGCTGAAATCCCCTACCATTTTCTTTCCAGTTATATATTGTTTTGTGTATTTTCACATCCTTTTTTAATCCACCCACTCATGCTTCATTTTTGTCAGGTGGACTGTGAACTGGCCAGAGTTAGAAAGGGTACCCCAAAATTTCAGTCTGTAGACTACACCATTCCAAAATCATGCAGAATTCCAAAATCTACACAGAGAGTATAGGAAAAATGTTCTAGAAAGAGAAGAAAATTCCTAATGTTGAAATACAATCTTTGGATCTCTGCTTTCAGGGTGAGGTTACCACTCTGGTACTCTGAAGCCCAAAGTAGAGTTACTTGTTATAATAATGCTACATTTTTTGACACCACAAGGAACTCAGAAATTTTGGCAAGATGGTTACAGAGGTTTTAATGCAGATGTAGGATTCACCCTGATATTCAGCTATAAATTACTACCTGGCCACTGAAACTGGGGAGCTGAAGATAATAACTTACATCTTTTGTTTGCTATTGATTACAGAGACAGCACAACATAACTACTTTCACCCTAGGGCTAACCAGGTTCAGGTGTGCCCTCTCCTTTCTATGCAGCCTGCAGAAAACAAAGACGATTTAAGGAAGGCTTGGAAACTGATGTCTATTTATCAGTACAAAAGTATCATTTGTTCAGAGAACCTAAATTAAATGTTCTGTTTCCCTGCTACAAAGATAAAATTAATATGTAAAGGCAACATTTGCACTGTGTTATATTTCCCAAAACAAGAAAAATCCTCAGTGGATGAATATTTTTTCCGTCATAAGCTATTACTCTCTTTGAAAAAATTCTGGATTAGACTTCCTTGACTTATTGTAGTAGAGAACTAAGGCACAATTCTTATAAGCAGTTTTATGTAGTAAAAAGACTCAGCAAGATCCCAGCATAGCTCTAAGCACTATGCAGACACCTACAGAAAGACAAATCCAAATACCCACTCAACCCTGAAAGATATTTATACCAGTGCAAAATGAATGTATTATATTGTCATTCTGGTTTGATGGCAACTGAGGTCTATCAGCTAATTAATTGGGTGCAGCATCAAAATAGTGCTGCAGGGACACAACAGTCCCTGTCCTGGCGGCTTCACTACCTGCTTTCCCATCCTTTCCGTGCTATGTCTGCGTGAGCTCTACACACAGGCAGCAAGTCTGCGGACTTAGAAAGGATTCAAAATAAAACACACCAAAACAAAAACTCCATTGTGTACTTTCTGATTAATTTTTGTGTGCACCTGAAGCAATTACAAGAGTAGTACTGGTATTCTTCATAGAGCCTGTTCCTTGATGTGCACCACAATTAAAGGAAACCAGCAGACATTGTCTCTAAAGACTTGAGAGATTGGCGAGGCACGGGGGGGAGCAGGGGGACAAGGAAGGTCATTAAATATAGCGAAGGCACCTCTGCTTGCCCCTCTTAGCACAGGCCAATGCAAATATGAAGTCTGAAAATTAACACAGTTAGGAAGGAAACACTCCACGGGGAGATCAGTGCCCAGCAAAGGATAATGGGAACCCTGTGCAAGCAGCTGTGAACTGCCCTCTGAACATTAGCACCTGTGGAGGACAGGAATCAATACTGGTCAATGGGCAGCTCTCCTTACAGCTCAATTCACACTGATTGTTAGCTGGATCCAATGCAGTGGCACCCCATGCTGCCAAATGGTGTCCTTTTCTTGCTAAATGCGGACAAACAACGACTTCCCCAAACAATTGGCACTGATCTTTTTAATCTTCTAATTTGGCTTTTTGCAGTATAAAAGGAGGATCCATAGAACCCACAACTAGAAATCAAGTTGTTCAGCCTAATTTCAGAATGTGTCAAGGCATGACAGGCACTTCAATCCAGCCACAGCAAGGAATTTTGGTTTAACCGTTTCCATCAGTGCCATGTTTTTCTTGTTCTTTATGATTATTATTAATGAACCTTATTTATTACCTTTTCAAGAACAGTAGAAGAGCTGAATTGGAGATGCTCCAAGCAGATTGGTATTTGAATTATTCTCCACAGGAGAGAGAAATTTTGCAGGCGGTGACTTTTACATCTCAATTGCATCTCTGAAGTCTGCCTTGTCACAATCTTTGTGAACGTCTCCATGCAATCACACTGGAACATAGAAAAAGGGTAAAAATGGATAGCAAAGAATCATGGGGTCCATTGGACAGGATGAGGAATTAGCCTAATGTAGTCAGCAACAGGTCCTGAGAACATTTCTTTCACTCAGAAGGACCTTCTTGTCTCTGGTACAAGTAATTACAATATCAAAGTCTGCAGATTTTTTAGAAATTTTAAGCGTGTCGTTTTGATTCATGACTGTATGAATCCTCCTAAAAGTCTCCAAATACTGTTGTACCTCAGTATCCTGACATAGTGTGAAATACATGCAGTAAACTGAACTCTAAGGAAATCAAAGCCTCATTCCTCTAACTGCTACATGACTAACATGCTCAAAACTCAAAAGGTTCTTCATGAGACCAGAGTCTGTGAATCTTCTTTAAATACTAAAAGCCAGAAGAATGTCTCCAGAAGTCTGCAGGAAATCATAATATCCACCAAAAATTACTCCAGATCTCATGGTTCCCAGTCCCTCGCTCTCAACATAATAATATCCTGTTTCCTACTAGAGAACCCAGTAGTATTAACAAACACAGAATTGCAGATTGAGCTTACTGAGATGCCAGCAAGGGCGCTGAAAGGTAGACAGCTGAGCAGTGTACTGGAAAATGACCAGATATATTTAAACTGCCACGATCCAGTTAACTACATTCTGAACTGATGCCAAAAGTTCAGGGGCATTGTGAGCACATCTTACATAAGGGACACATGTTTCTGCCATCTACGCCTGCTACTGAGCACAGCTGAGTGGAGAGCAGGGAGCAGAGGGCAGAGGATATCCTAGATTGTTCTTTCAAACTTGACACAGATTTCCATTTTGTCACGTTCTTAGCATGTGTGTTTATTTTCCTTGAATATTCAAGCATTTGGTGCTTTACAGTTGCCAGAGCTTATGAAAAGTGCATATTTAGCTCAAAGAGTTCCCAGATGTGAATTTCAAAATGACACTGTGTTGATTAGCTATAGAAGGCAGCCAGTCAAAGAGCAGGAGCAACAACACGTGACTTGGCATTCCCCAGCCAGCCAGAAAATAGTCACCCATTTAATTTTTCATGAATTTTCCAAAATCTGGGAATAGAGCAAAAGTTAAAGGCAGGAACAAATGTGTCTGTTTTCTAATCTGTACTTAACGTTTTACCTTATCATGACTACTATTTTGTCTTCTCCTTTTGGAAAGGGGTCATGAGAAGGCCTGTAGGATCATTGGAAAACAGTTTCCAGGACTTAAAGGTTCCTCTTTAACTAAAGTTATCCCACTATGAAGACACCTGGGGCTCTGCCCCACCTCTGGGGAAAAAAAATGGAATTACAGTGAAATGCCTTTATTTTCTCTAAATGTTATGCATTGTTTGCAGCTGATCATTCATCATCACAGCTCCCCCATGAATGATTCATGAGGGGACAGCTGTTCCCAGGGCCTCTGCTCCTGAGCTGCACATACCACTAGAGGCTCCCCAGGCTGGTTATGCCAGAAGCTGAGCACCTGAGAAGTGCTAATGCTTCTTCAGCTCAAAGGGCTTCATTATTTCACATGAAGGCAAGGCTACAATGCACCCTAACAGCAATATTAAGGGGTATGGAATGGGTAAATAGGCTATATAGAGAAATAAAAAGTGTTTCCAAGTGTACAATAAACCAGGCCACTGAAAATACTGGGATTAAATATCCTGTAGAGGATTATTCTAGCTTCTGCAAAATGCATGCATAAAACACACGAAACTGAATTAAAGTGTTGCCATGTTCTGCAGATATTATTTGGTTTGTGTCTTATTTTTCAAGAAAAGGTCAGTATTTAAACTGTAGATACTACAAAGGAAAGAGTAAAGGCAGTTTTCATATCCGTTTCTGATTTTCTTCTGAGTCTTGTCTTTGTATAACAAGCTGGACATCTCACACTTTCATGAACAGCGTATACAGTACTTTTTACTGCAGTAGAACTAAATTTCTCCTAATGAGGCTTTCCAGCTTTAAATTAATGCCTTTACTATTATCTCAACTGAAGAAGAAAGGCTTAAGATAGATTTTTTTTTTAATTTACTCAAAAATCACAGTTGGTCATATTACAATAATTGTTATTATAAATCAGCTATTTTTTTTTAACAAAATTACAATTTTGCCTTAAGAAAATAGGAAACTGGCAGAAGACCTTAAGTGGCAAACAATTTCTGGACTGAGTGTAATGTTACACAAATCAGGAACATATCTTTTACCTTCTTCTTCTTCTCCTCCTTTGTGTCCTTGCCCTTTAAAAAAGGGGGAAAAAAAAAAAGGATAAATTACTTCCAGGATTATATTCTACTAGCAATTTTAGGAAATCTCTAGACCCCAACAACCACACTGAAAAAGAGTGGTGCAACTCTTTCAAGCTCTACCAAAAAAAAGAAAAAAAGAAAAAGAAAAAATAAAAGAAAAAAGATTGGATTGCCAAAATCTGATGCCATTTCTAATAAACAGCACAGATGTTTAGAATACAGAGAAAATGCTACTTAAAATTTGAGGTTTGAACTCTTTGAAACCACTTGGATTGAAAAAAGCATCATGCACTTATATTTCAAAATAACAGTTCCTAACTGGAAAGCTTCTAAATCTTCAGCCCAAGTTTGGAACTCACATGTCACTTCCTTCTTTAAGGAAGAGTAGTTGACAACAACAGAATGGGATTAGCTACCCTTTTTTAACCATACAGCTGTTGTGTAGGTGTTCTTTATCCTTTTTGGCTAGTGTTTTCTCTCAGCCTCATTCTGACCTTTCACTCAGAGTCTACAAAGTGTTGAAGATTATTTATACCACAATCATTTATTATACAGAAGTGGACAAGGGAAACTCTGTTGTTTGCATATGCAGGACAGCAATTTAAAATAGAATGATTTTCAGATGCAGTGCTGGAATTCTTTACCATGTCTTCATAAAAGATGTACAAACCACTTACTCTGCAGTGAACAAGGTTACAAGTCACACATCGTACATACATGGTTTGTGGTAGACCTCTGACAGAGCCAAACTCTGTTCTCAATCTCCGGAGACAATGGGCTTGTGTTGATATAAAGTTGCAGAATTTGACTTTAAATCAGTAAGCAGAAACACCAGACAGAAAACAAGAGGCCTCTGCAGACATATGTCATTGATCAGATATTACTTGCACATGAAATTTTTTTTTAGTTACAGAAGAAAACCTTTTGTTGCCTCCAGAAAGACAAATACTATGTCTAGGCAGGCAAATGTTAATTATCTCCCTGAGAGCAGCAACATCACCTTTGCTGGAAGGGAAGAGAACCATGGGAAGGTTTCCCTGAGGAAGAGGCAATGTGTCCAGCCACCTTTTTTCCCATTAACAACAGTTAGCGCAGTTCAAATTCCTCAGCACAGAGACATATGGCACCAACACCATCATACCTACTTGCAGCTGGCCACCAGCTGGTTTTGACTCCATTCACCACCTCTCACTGAGCCCAGCTGTCCTGTCAGATTTTACCCAGTAGATAGTGCACCCATTTGAGCCTTGAGCTGCCAGTTTCTCCAGAAAAATGTTCTGGAAAACAATGCCAAAGGCTTGACTAAAGTCCACGAATACAACACCTACAGCCTCTTCCCCCTCCTTGATCCACTGATCCACAGATTACCTTGTCACAGAAGAAGATCAGGCTGGTCAAGAGGAGCTGCCTTTTATAAATCCATGCCAGCTAGCCTGGTGGCCTTGTTGTACTGCATGTGCCTCAGGACGGCACTCAGCATGGTCTGCTCCATGACATTTCTCAGTACCTAGGTCAGGCTAACAGGCCTGTAGTTCCCCATATCCTCCTTCCATCACTTCTTGAAGATGGGCATCACATTTTCTAAGCTCCCCAGCTGACCAGGGTTGTTTACGAATGATTGAAGGTGAGTACTTACACCAGCTCCCTCAGTACACTTGGGAGGATCCTGCGTGTGTCTAAGTGGTATAGCAGGTTAACTATTTCCACTTTTATTTTCCCTGGATTATGGATTTCATTCTGCTCTCCATCCATGTCTTCCAGCTCAGGGGCCTGGTTAACCCTGAGAACAAGTGGTCTTATGTTAAAAACTGAGGCAAAGAAGGCATTATTGCTTCAGCCTTTTCCTTATTCTCTGTCACTATGTTTTCCCCTACATCCAAAATCCATGGAGATTGTCCTTAGCCCTCCATCAGTTGCTCACGTATTAATAGAAACATTTTTGATTGGTTTTTATGGCACTAGACAGATTAAGTTTTAGTTAGGCTTTGGCCCTTCTTATTTTCTCCCTACATAACCTCACAACATCCTTGTAGTCATCCTGAGTTGCCTGCCCTTTCTTCTCTTTTTTCACCTGAGTTCCAGCTGAAGCTCTCTGTCCAGGCAGGCCAATCTTCTTTCCCACTGACTCATCTTTTGGCACATGGGGATGGCCTGCGCCTGTACCTGTGGGATTTTCTTGAAGAATGCCTTTTCTTGAAGAAAGTCTTCCTGATTTCTTTACTCTTCAGGACTGCCTTCCAAGGGAAGCTATCAACCAGTCTCCGAAACAGATCTGAGTCTGCCAAGGTGGCAGTTCTGCTGATCCCCCTCCTTACTTCTCCAAGAATCAAAAATTCTATCCTTTTGTGATTGCTGTACCCCAGACGGCCCCATGACTGAAGTGTTCTTGTGTGATCTAAGAGACATCCTACAGGGGTTTCCTCAACTGAAAATCAATAAAGAAGAAAGAAAAACAATGTAATGGGCAAGAGTGGAAATTCTTTGAACCAGTTAGCACAGCAGCACATTTATGAAATATGTATGGACTTTTAAGTATTATTCTGTGGTGCCTAACAAACCTTATATACATGACAAAATAAAAAATTGAAAGGTCAGTTTTTCTTACAGTGGTATTCACTACATTTTTTTCCTTGGCAAAACTTAGATTCAGTTCCCACAATGAGTACTTTCGCATCCTTACTTGAAGACAGTAAGTATTTGAGAAAACACTGAAATAATTCATTCAAACAGATTCAAATGTCAGAAAAAAATTCCAGCTGCATGAAGGCCAGTTTGAAAGGGAATGATTTTGTAGGTGCTGTTATTCACTACCTAAAACATCGCTTATCTTTCTGAAGAACTTGTCCTAGAATAATGCCAGACACTTTTTCCATAATACCAGTAGGCTTCTATGCATACTTTTTTATCCAGAATCTCATCTCTATGTTCAGTCATTTGCAGAGATGTTTCTGTTCTGTGGCTCTTTTAAAGGCTACTAATTCCTACAGAACACCTAACCCACTGCCCACTAACTCACAGCCAAGCATTACTATGGGAGACAAAACGTCACCACTCACAGCAAATAGACGTTGAAACCACTTCACATCCACTGTGCCTTCATGAATATATTTTCTGTATAGCAAGTGGCAAAGAAAACTGTAAAGCAGAGATTGGACTAAAGTCCAATCCAAAGTCATTCCCCTAAATCTATCACAGAATCACAGAATGGGTCAGGTTGGAGGTGGCCTTCTGGTCCAACATCCCTGATTTAGCAGAGTCATCCCACAGCACATTGCACAGGGTTGTGTCTAGGCAGTTCTTTAATATCTCCAGTGAAGGAGAATCCACAGCCACTCTGGGCAATTTTGTACTTGGTCACATGCACAGTAAAGGTCTTTCTGAAACCGAACTGTGCATCAGTTTATTCCCTTTGCCCCTTGTTTTATTGCTTGGCATCACCAAGAGGACTCTGGCTCCATCCTCTTAACAGCTTGCCTTCACATACTTAAATACATTGCTGAAATACACTCTCAGTCACCTCTTCTTGAGGCTGAATAGGCTCAGGTCCCTCAGCCTTTCCTCATAAGAGAGAAGCTTCTGTCCTTTAATTGTGTTTGTAACCTCTGCTAGACCCAGTCCAAGAGTTCCATGTTTCTCTTGCACTGAGGAGCCCTCCCTCATCCTGCTGGAAGTGCCCTTCTTAATGCACCCTTCTAAGCCAAAAGGACACAATACTAGCTCATGGACAGCTTGTTGTCCAGCAGGTCCCCCAGGTCCTTCTCCACAGAGCTTCTTCCCAGGAGGTCAGCCCCAGCCCATACTGATGCCTAGGGTTATTCCTCCCCAGATGCAGGACCTTGGTTTTTTTTTCTGTTAAATTTCAAACTGCTCCTCTCTGCCCATCTCTCCAATCTGTTGAGGTCCTTCTGAAGGGCTGCATGGCCCTATGGGGTATTGGCCACTCCTCCCAGATTGCTGAGGAGGAATCTGCTCCTTCATCCAGGCCATTGATGAAGAAGTTAAACAATACTGAACCTTGGGGGACACTACTAATGACAGCCTCCAACTAGAACCTGTGCCACTGACTGTCTTCTGGGATCTGCTGTTCAATCAATTCTCAATCCACCTTTCGGTCCACACTTTCTGAGTTTGTCTGCAGGGATATTGTGAGAGACATGGTGACAATGCAATACATGAGACAGGAGCCTCTCTTCCTGCAGAAACCTGAGCATTCACTGTAATTACTAGGCTGTTGCTACAGTTCTGACATCTGAGGTGAAGTAATGCATGGGCTCGCATCTTGATCATGTGAATTGTCTTTCTGTAATATGCTTTTCCACATAAAATACTAATATGTTTGTCTTTATAATTAATATACTTGTAAATTAGAAGGAATACAATTCATTATAGGTTCAACAAAATCTACTGAAGACAGTGTGAGCTAAAATAAAACCCACGTAACTCTTTGACAATTTAGCAATGTCTGTGCATTGTACTACATCTCTTAAGCACAAGCCCACACATGAATATAGAACATGAAGCACCTTTCCTGGGGCTTTACAGCAACAAGTGTTTTACTGCCAGGAACAGCACAGTTCTCAGCCATGTTCAACAGTTCTGCAACACTGATTTGGAGAAATATCAGAATGGGATCCCCACTTTGTGACAAAAATAGGGCTGACAAAGTTGTGGAAGGTGACAAAACTTAACAACAGATACAGCATGTGGTGAAAGGGAATGTTGCTTGGAGCATAACGTAACACTCAAAGCATTGCTGTTTGCAGGAATAGAGATGTTATTCCTGCCCCCCCCCCCCCCCAACACAGACATACTCACACATTGTAATGAATCACAGATTAACCACTACGTTATTCCAGCAGATTCAAAAGGCTGTTGAAGAGTAGAAGGCTGAGGGGGTGGTTGTCCTGCTGCTAACAGTGCCAAAGAGTTGCCTCATTTCACTTGAGAGAAGGCATTCCAACATTACACTAACAGAAGGGCTTAAAAAATCTCTTTTCTCATGTATGCTGTGCTTGCTATCATGAATGCAGGCCTCAGATATTAACCATTTCAGCTTACTTCAATCAACAGTCTGCTACCTGCTGTGCATGGCCGGGCACTCAAAATCCACAGAATGATTCAAAGTATGCATACTTCAATGGAGAGAAATGCCCTGACTTCCATCCTGGCTCCCATGGGCTGAGAGTCAGGCTCTAAGAGTCTGCACATGACTGGTAATTTTTAAATGATTACAGTGAAAGGAAAGACTGTCTTTCTAATGTCCAAGCACAACAGCTGCAATGTCACTGAGGTTGCGTTCTGAGATGTTCCTCGACTGCAGCCCAAATAAGCATCTTAATGATACTTTGAAAATATATAAAGCACTTCTTTTATATGCAATGACAATTCTGTCTGGGCACATTGTCTGTTTGTCCAGCCAAAACAGAATTAGAATTCATGAAACAGATTCTACTCTACAGTGAAAACAAGAAGGTTACACTGTGTGTAAAGAAGGGGAGACTTGGACTACTTTATTTGTTACAATGAGCTTACAATTAGATAGCACCTTTCAGCTTTATGGAATCTCCAGGTTCTCTGAAAAGCGATGTGCTACCCAAGGCTCTCCTTTATTACATGCATCTAGTGTTTAACAGCTCTTTAACAGCAGTTTCAGAAATTTCATGCAACAATAAAACCTTTTTATTAAATTGACAGAATTTTTTAGGGAAGCAGACTATAACTACCTGTACAAGAATTTGGGCAGTTTGTAAGCACTTCACCTCTATTCCTGTAAGAAATGCCTTTGGAGCCTTTAATGATCACACATAATTATGGTTTTGTCACCATACAGACAAGACAGCTTATCTGGCATAGTGTCCCAAAGGTGAGGACACAGAGGTGAAAGCAAATAGTGGTCCTAAAGGCATATTGCTGACTCAAAGAACTGTCATTCTGTAGGTGCAATAATTCTTATGTATGAAAATTGTGTTACTAATTACATGAATATATTGAAAATTCAGTATATTAGCATTTATATAGTATAAAAATATATGTGGTACTAAAACAGAAACAAAATGTAGGCTAACTTCTTGTCTTTAAAAAAGGCAAATAAAATTAGTTCATTAGGGTGCACAGCATTGTCTGCTAAAGGGAACAGCCAAGGTCATGCAAGTTAGTACTATTGACATCCCAAAGGAAGCAATTGATGACCTAAATGCAACGCAGATTAAAATAGTGGTTGATGAAACAGAAATAGCTGACTGTATTAGTGGGAGGTGAATTAGGAACAGAAAAATGAAGCAATATTACTCCCATCTCATATCACCAGCAATCCTTATATTAGACCAGTATAAATACAGCAGCATCTCAGGAAATACCTTATGTATCCCACAATTATAATTGCTGTCACTGGCAGACATTTGGCTTTTGTGGGTTCTTCTAGAGCATGTGAAGTGCTATGCAGGATGGTAGGAGCCTGTCAAAAGCTCTTCCAGTCTGAAAGACAATCCACCACTAATTTATAAACTCATAAAGGAAAAAAACAAACAGCTTAATTCCAAAACTCTTGGCTTTTTGTAGAAATGTCTTCCTATATAAAGTAAGACAACCTAATGAATGATACCTGCTTGTCACACTCTGCACTCTGCACATTTCCTCATACTAAGAGATTCCTTAAAATCTGGAGATCAGAGAAGTTTGTAGCTCTTCCCCATCCAGGCCTTTCACTTGGTTTTACTTAGAAAAAGCAATTGTTCATTTTCTTCTTTCTTTCAATGACAGTTCCTGTAATTAAAATAAGACCGGGGGAACAGGGTTCAGAGGAGAGAAGAAGGACACTAATAAAAGTAGTGAAAAACTTTAAGTGGCCTCAGCTCTTCCTTAGGTAACATCTACATAGCCACCAGCGTGCAGGTAAATAAGGGAAGTATATTAGGGACAAAAAACAAATCAAGTCTGAGACTCTAGCAATCAGATAGAGAACTGGCAGCATGGTCCTTGATGCAAAGTGACTTCAGTGAAAATGTATGGACTCCAGCATATGGTTATGCCATCTGACTCCTTATTATATTTTAAAGGACAGAGGTCTGGTAATATCAGGAAGTTATAATGCTACAGCAGTCCATGGCATATGTGCTTCTCCCCCAAAAGTAATACTTTTGTCTTCTCCACACACCTATCAGGCTGTGTCTGTCTGATTGACTACAGCAAGTGACTTTGGCAGGGCAACACACAGCCCTGAGGAGGAAGGGCTATAACATATTAATATAAGAATGTAGTTGATTACAATATAAGCCACTGAAAGTGAGCTGACTATAGCACAAGACTGGAAGAATGTGGCCGTCTGCAGAGTCCCGCCAGGAGAATGAATCTAGCTATGCCTGCAGCGTGTGGCTGACCCCAGGCAGCTGTCATGCAATTGGTCTGATGGAGTTGTCACCTATCAAACCATTGCACTGCCATTATTGTGAGTTTAAATACACCTCCTGTTGGCAGCTAACTAGGGCTTTTCTCCTGCAAGGGAGAAGGAAGGAGCTTCACTGGGTTTGTTAAGTTTGTGAATCTCCTCTTTAACAGAAAGTTTCATCCTTCAACTGGCAAATGCCGTTCAGCTCTTGTACTCAAGAGAGTGATTCCATTATTAAGAATCTGATTTATTTTTAATAACCCTTCTGCTGTTTATATAGGGACACCCTGAACATAACAATCTAAAAAAATCCCTAAGGGTACTTTGCTTTGGAATAAATATACTGTCTGAGATTTTTTGAATAGTGAACTGTAATCAAATGAGGTGCATTTTCTATATCTGATGTCTTGTAAGGCAGAAATGAAGTGCATGGGATTTTTGTTTTCTGCTTCCAAAATACACAAGCAGCATTTAAATAATAAAGCATTACAAAATATAGATCTAAATAAATTCTTAATAAAGAATAACCAGTCCTGCAACCAGACCTATCAGGCCCATTCTTCCTGAAAGTCAAAGAGTCCACCTGCTCTGAGCTGACTGCTATATTTATATATGTGTCAGACTGGGATTTACCAGTTACTCTCTGCCAGTTGACAGAGCTCAGCCCTGCATGGTCTCAGAGAGAATGCTTAGGATAACTCTGCATGGGGCTGTGGCCACACTCTCCAGCTGGTGTGGCATGCCTTCCCTTGCCCAGCTCCCCTTTGGAGCAACAGGCCCTTTCAGGCACTTATCTTCTTAGTGGAACAGCCCACTGACTTTCAGTTCTCACCTTCCCTGCCAGATCTACTGCCTCAAAGGTTTCACAGGGAAGCATTAGATGGCCTCACCTTTCCTTCTTCAACACTGGTACATGGGAGTCCATTTAAGCATCCCCAGCTGGAGCTTTGGATATCACACTCCATATACATGGAGTGTATCAAGAAGTCTGAGCTTTTTCCTCTTCAACTGTATGAGCTATTAGTATGTGAATGTTTTGTCCCTTTCTTCCCCTAAAAAAGAAAGCTTTAAATGTTATTTGCTTTGGATTCTGAGAAGTACAAACTCTACCACATGGCAGACACATGTGAATCCATATGCTAGCATGTCTGTAAAGCCGAGAGAGATTAAAGCCTAAAGTTTCTATTAAATGCTCTCCTTTTTCTCTTGCATGCAACATTTTTAGATCAAGCTTTAAATGTTCACCAACTCATTAATATTTTTGAGCCAGCTCTGTTCACTGTGATAAATCATACTGCTTGTATGTTGGTTTAGTGACAGATAGTTACCTGAAAACTTCTAATGTAAAATGGTTTATGGCCATCTGAAGGGAAAAAAAAATCTGTGATCTTTGCCTGACTGCTGGAAGAGTATGACAGAGGAAACATACTGTATTCAAGCTCCACAGCATGCCAACTTTCTTTCTTTCTTCTAGAAATGGACAGAACTGAAAGGAAAATGACTGCTGGCATATTGTGAAAGTACTTCAAGTCTCAGTGATAGATGCAAACACAGACAAAACCCTTCATAGGCAATGAAAAGTTTTGCAAAGAAAGCTGAAAAACATCCTATGAAAGAAACAGAACTATCATGGTTAGTCCTTCCAACAAAAAGAAACAGACGGTCTCTAGGCTTATGTTCCAGATTCAGATTTATTGTAGTTGCTAAGCCAAATATAGATATTAAAGGATGTTATTCACAGTGTAAAAGCCACATATCATATTTGAAACAATGTAAAATAAACCAAATTTTCTTCTTTTACAGACATTTTACAAGGGTGGCATTGTCTTCTAGAAAGCCAGTTACCTTGAATCACCTCACACGACCATGGTGACCGTGGTGCTCAACCATACAAACCAGCAGTTTTCTGACAAAGTATGCCCTGCATGAACTGCCCTGTGATTGCAGCTTGGACATAGACTTTACACATCTGCAAATTTAGGACAGTCTAATTTAGGTAATCCCTATTAGCCGTCAAAGTCAACCCTTAAGTTAGAGGTCCCTTTGGAATAAAGAAAGAGTTGTCTTCTGTTCAAGGGAAGAACAAGAAAACTTCCCATAGATGTCAGAGAGTTGATATTCTTCTTCATGATGTAGACTGAGCAGCAGCAACTTTTACTGGAGTAATCATCAGATGTCTCACATGGACCACACCTGCCCTGTATTAATGAAAACAGTGTTCTTGCAGTTCTTCCCCTGCCAATCCTTTTTTCTTAAATCAGTCCTAAATTCCAAGTTCTTTGTCGATTAAGGCATCTCCCAGTTCAAGAGAAATATGAAATTTCATTCCTTTGAGATAGAAATTCAAGAGGCAATGGAAGAAATCTTCTTCCACTGCTGGATGGATCTGCATTAGCATAATACGTGATTTTGCTAAAAGTGCTTCTTTGCTTGATTAGGAGTAAATCACATCACACCCCCACAGCAGGGGATTTGAACTAGATGATCTATAAGGTCCTTTCCAACCCAAATCATTCTATGATTCTAAGATAGTTATAGGATCATCATTAATACAACATCGCTTGGAATATTTCAGCTCTGAGTTCTGAGTAAGACCTGATAAAAATTTCTTGCAGGATGAAAAGAAATTTCACTATCAATATCACTATTTTAATGATGAAAGTCTGCAAACAAAGACTCTTTTTTCAAAAAAAAAAATCCAAGAGAATAAACTATCAATACTGATTTTCAATGAGATCTGCACATTAACTCCCAGTAGATGCCTTTGAAAATATTGGTCTGAAGAGCTCAGCCAAGAGTGAAATTTTGCTCAGTAAATCCAGAGAACATCAGTTGCGGTTGCACTGAGTGGGAAGGATGAAGGGTAATTACAGTCCCAGATGCCAATTCACCTTAGTTGCAAGTAATCATGATTTGCTCTGGACTTAGGAGATGGGAGACAACAACACTCTGAAAATCAAGCCACTTTTATTAAAAGCTAAAACATGGACATAAGCACTTCATCTGTGTTTGAAAATCTTCACCTCAATGACTAGGGAAGGTCACTAAATCTGCACAGGGATGTAAATGACACTAAGATTATTGTAATCCTCAACAAGTTGACTATGCCTCCTCTTTTATTAAAATATCATAAAGTACTTTGGTGCCTACCCAGATTACTGCTTTTGCATCTTTTATAATTAGATATTGCTAACAATGAACTACACATAACTACCATATTTTTTTACATAAAGTTATATGTATTTGTAGTAAAAGGACTATTGTTTATGACACAATTATTACACTATTATACCACTGTTCTTTATTAAACTATCCTGTTATTCTTCTTTTATATATATCTGATAAACTAGTGTATTATTAAAGCAGCCCCTCTCTTAAAAGTGTTATTTACAGCATAAGAGCAGATTAGCCTGGTAATCTCCCACCACCTGTAGCTCTTAGGGAACCTCTGCAAGGATAAAAGAAGGCACATGTCTCTGCAAGTGCACCACTTCATTCTTGCCTCCCAATCCTCTGTAACGTCCAGTGTTTTCCACAGAGGCTCCCTCCCAAAGCCCTGCTGCTTGGCACTCCAAGCAGGTTCCCAAGCCAGCCCTGCAACAGCCGCTGCATACAATTGCTGTTCTAATTTAGAGGAAACTCCATCCTGGAGTGTTCATTATAGTAAATAAGGAGACAAGATACTTAAGGCAAAAAATAGAGTTCTACCATGTCACCTACCATTCTTAGCACCAGAAGTCATTTTCATACTATACCACTAAACATGACCATCAAAACAGAAATGGCAAGTGGAATCAAAGAAATTTCCTAGGGAGAAAAATTGGTTTTAATGTTTTGCAAAGCTTTTGACTCAGTGACTTATTGATAACATGCAACATTTCTCTCAGACCATTCTGCACATTTATCAGAATATTTTCAATAAAAAACACTATTGCTTTCAGTGACCTGAGGCCAGGTTTGAAGACATGTTGGCCTTACTAAGCAACCACTATCTTACAGATAATCAATCAGAAAGCTTCAGTCCAGAAAATCTTATTGTTCTCGTAATTGCCATATCTGACCACCTTTCAGAGCAGATTATTTGGAAGCAGTAGGTAAAGATTAATAAATTAATGCCTTAAGTAAACACACCTGGACTTTCTCCACAGCAAATACTGCTGATCACTGATCTGTATCTAATCTCTTCCTTTCAGTGAAGCATAAGTTCAGCAGTGATTTGGATCTCAATCCAGATTTGAAAGTTAGATATTTAATAGACCAAACTAAGTACACGATACGCAGACATTTGGAATTCAAGAAAGAATATTACTAAGAACAATGCTATCTCTTTTTTAACCTTAGCCTCTCTCTTTGTAATTTTTTTCAGCTTGACAGTTTCAACCTGCCTCAAAACCAATCACCATAGAAAGCAACTCATTTACCTATTACTGACAGTCATTGCTTTGTATTCTTGAGAGGGGAAAGGGGAAAGGGAAAGGGAAAGGGAAATTGTTTTCCCCAGAATCATCTAATTAAATTATCTCCCTACAGTAGCTGAGCTAACTGCTTTTAACCTACAATTCTATATTGTCATTTCACCTTTGCTGACTATTTTCTAAGCATGTTTCCTATTAGTTTCCCAGAAAAAAACACTCCGTTACTTAGAGTGTAGTCCTTCCCTGAAGGAGAGTCCAAGTACCCTGGTGCTTCTCCAGAGTGCATTTTAAGGATCTGAAATGCAAAGTATAACAGCACTATCCCTTATTCTCAGTGGAAACTATCTTACAGTGGAAACTACCAGGTAAGTAACTATGAAGAGCAGCTAGAAAACTCCACTTTGGGACCCTCTGGGAAACATCTTATTTCAGCCACCTTTCAGACTTCTCTGGACACAGGCATTTATCTAATATTCCAATGCAGTCATAAGTCATAGATTTGAAGCAGGAGTCAATTCAGGTAAATTTAGGAGCAAGGTCAGGAAAAAGGAGAAAATATACCAAAGGTCAAATTGGATTGTCATGGTGGACAATTGCAGGCTTAAAATGCACAAATGTAGACCTGTTGTCCTGCAGAAATTTTTATATATGCTGTCACACTCTTCTTAGCCACAGAGATCACCAGTATATACTATCACTCAAGTACTCCAACACTGTTATTATCACATGGAAAATATAACAGGGGAAAAAAGTGCCGTTTTTATTAGCCAGTCTGCACAACTCTCCTCAACTAACTCAAGGAAGAATGGCCTTAAACTGAAGGAGAGTAAGTTTAAACCAGATATTTTGTAAAATTTATTTACTGTGAAGGTGATGAGGCACTGAAACAGGTTGCCCAGAAACGTTGTGAACTCCCTGTCCCTGGAAGTTTTCAAGATGAGGATGGATGGAGCTCTGATCAACTTGGTCAAGTGAAAGGTTCCCTATCAATGGCAGGAGCTTGGAACTAGATGATGTTTAAAGACTCTTCCAACCCAAACCATTCTATGATTCTGTATGCAATTTATTAAGCATGCTATGACAGAAAACATCCTTCATACAGATTTACACAATTCCACAGACAGACACAGTGAAATCAATACATGTGATATAGGGATACACATAGACTTTACTCTTCCTCTTTCAGCTACATATTAGAGGCTTGGTCTCTAGGCAATCGGCACATCAGCATAAAATTTGTCTATACTTCCACTGTGCATTTTCCTGGCACTCTGAATACAAAGTTTTCTCTATACATCTAGTTTGAGTCTAAAGTCTTCAGATTACTATTTTCAGACTAAATGTTGTTGTCTGGATTATGTGCAAAATGGGGAAGACAATCCATGTTATTTCTGTATTACAACTCAATATGCATGAGTCAGATGATGACTGTTTTCTTATGACTAAATGCCATTTTTCTTTCCAGATTTATATAGAACAATGCTGATTTTAGGATCATAGTGATTTACCAAGGACCTTTTTTATTATCAGAATTTAAAGATCAGGCCCAGCAACTGGATCTCAAGAGCAATCTTGGGTACACAGACAAATTTCACGAATAATAGATTAATTGGCATAGAGATCTAAGTCTGATAGATGGAAATTGTATTCCATCATTCCAGTAAAGAAAAATATACATTTGCCATGCTTATTTGGAAACAAACTTCTAATAAAATCTGCTAAAATCCTCAAAGAAATTAAAGGTTATACTTTTCAGTTTACACCTCCATCTAATATGAATATCCCAGGATACTGACAAAAAAAAACACCAATATAAAATTCCCATTTTTCAGCTGGGGTAAATTTGGAGTGCTGTCTTGCAAGACAGGAAAAGTTTGGAGCATTACTGCAGTTGCATAAGCCTTTAGTAGTCTGCATGGGTGAAATCAATCGATTTAACTCAGATGCATCTACCTAATAAGTGTTCAGAGTAGTTTTCTTCCTACTAGTGTAGTCTGCAGGTGTGTCACATCCTGTTCTGATGTAACTAGCTGAGCACAAATGCCTCTCATAAAATTCATCCATGGCTGTAGCAACTGTAAATCAAATTACCCCAAAATGGCTGTTGTACTTATGAAGTTCAAGAAAACAATGCCAGGGGAGTGCTTCATGAAATCTTTTCCCTCACATCAGGACAGTCTTTCATGAAGTACAAAGAACAGGTGTGCATATGAGCTAAGTCATCTCTATTGTTTTATAACAAGCCCTCTCATTTTTTTGTACTTCAGCCCTGTGTCCATTAAATGCAATTTAGTGGGATCATCAGAGCTTGAAAGGGCAGATCAAACAGCACTAAGAATCCCAGCTGTGCAGGCCCCAGTTCAGAGTGAACATTAACCTAGGAATTCAGCACTCATTTATTCTACTCGATACAGGAAGATGGTCCATTTCTGTGTTGTATGTTGGCCCCATTTTTTTTTTTAACTTCTGAAAAAAAAGTCATGCAGCTATGTAGAGAAAGAGAGAGATTTATGTATTAATGTGTGACAAACTAAGGCAGTTTTTATGAGTATAGGTACACACAAATACACGCGGCAAGGAGAACTATACATCTATCTCCCAATGAATTTTGAATATTCACAGGATTGGACTAGTATCTCAGAAGCCCCTTCAGAGGAGCAGGCTATTTCTGTTATTATTATTATTGTTGTTGCTGCTACTGTTATATCAGTAAACACAATGATTCTACAAGCTCATATACATTTTTTGGTGTTACCATAGCTGAAACCTGATGGCTGAGGCTGAAGATTCTGCTGAAAGCACATTTTTTAGGTAGAAGATGTTGATCAGTGGTTGTACTTTAAAGGTAAACAGAGAAACACTGCTGAATTGGGTTTTTTTCTTTCTATTAGCTAAAAGTTCTAAGCAGGGCTTCTACTAGCACCTGAAGACAAGAGGTATTCACAGAGTAATTTGTCAGATAGGCTGCACCTCATCTGATATAACTCTATGCATATCTCTCCATTTTGCAGTGTATTTTTTTTTTAGCTATGAGAGATGTACAGCGGTACAAATCTCATAAACTAGTCAAGAACTAAAACCTGCAATTATCCCTCAGGTAAAGGAAGACAACAGTATGGGGATTTGTGTCCATGATGATCATTGACAAATTGTTAAATTATGGGCTAGAGAGTTGCTAGTGTTAACTACTAGTCAAATGGCTCATACTTAAACAGTAGAATTTCTGCTGTTTCTCCCAGCACTGGAGACACTCAGAGAAAGGATAACTCCAAAACGTGGTTCACAGAAGAATTGCAATTATGACAAAAGTACAGAAATAAACTGATGGGGGCTTTTCTTCTCTTTCTCTTTCTCTCTTTTTGTTCTTTGCTCTGTTCCAGATTGTGCTACATTAAACATTTTCCTTGATTTGATTTTTCCTAAGTACTGAAGTTTATTTTGACTCAGTGAGGTGAAAAAACTCTGAAAGGCTCATGAGGCTCCCTAAGCCCGAGAGTCCAGCATTTGCACCCGTCAGGATCACGGTTTCCTTCAACAGATTGCTAACTTGGAAATTTAGCAGACACATTTCTGCATTTATTTCCTTCCCTGCCTTAACACGAAAAGAAGCAGCATTGTGTAGGTAACATGTAATCAAAGGTTTCACTTGTCAGATTAAGTGGATTGTGATTTTTTTTCAGAAGTGAAAGAAAGCTGAAGTGAACTCTGTCTGCATTGCACAATTGCTCAGGTACACAAAGACAGTAGTTAGCTTGTCTTAGAGAATGTTAGAAGGATTAAAAGACTACATAAAATAGGGGGAGGAAAGAGTTACTCTGATTAAGGAAAGCAGTGGTTGCCTGTGTGTTTGTTTAAATCTTCACAGTCACATTAAAAGCCTAATTACTTTTTAGTTAAGGATTCAGGTTCTACTGAGGACAGGAACTATGAAGAGACAAAACTAATTAATGTAAAATATTCAAAGTCATGGAAGACAAAAAACCCTTCAATATCCATTTCCCTTAGACATATTACTTTAGTGAAAGGTAATCCAACAATATCACACAAATGTCTTCTATTGAAGTATTGTAATACTATTTCTTTTTTTCCATTCTTCCTTAACTTCAGATATAGATCTAGTATTTAATTTTTATCTAATACATATATTACAAAATAGAAAGTGAACAGATCTTGGGATCTGGACATTTACAGACAGCAAGTACCACAGCTACAGAAAGATACAAATATTTTTCAGTCTGGAAGTGAACAGTTTCAGAACCTCCAAAGCTCGTTAGCAGTCTAAGCTGCACAGATAAGCCCTGCTTTGAAAAGCAAGAAAATAAGAGCCTGAGCTTTACCAAAAAGGGAGAATCAGACCCCAGGTCACTTCCAGAAATCAGGTATAACTTTATTTGTATTTTTCAGAAATGTATTCCTACAGTCATGAACCCCATTGGAAAGCAATACTGGATGTTACTAGAAAGTAATATGAGCCTTCAGAAACCTACCTGCTTTTCAGAATACAGAGTTATGGCCTCAAAGTATCTTAATCCCACCTACAGGCTGGCTACATCTGAGTCTTGCTTAACTTGGTGCTGCTTTGTGAAAGGACCATAAGGACCATTTTCTTTCCATTCTATCAGAAAGGCTCAAAAGCTGTTCCAGTTACTGCTTGACCATAACACACTGTAAACCAAAGTCACAACCAATAGTCAACATGAATGAGTCTGAATGAAACACTACATTGCCTCTCCCATTGCCTTCTCCCTTTGGACAAGCACCCCTTTGATGTTATCTCAACAACACTAAGGAAGAGAATTGTAGGTGCACAGCAGCTCATCTCAGAATTACATTTATGCTGAGCCAGATCCTCCAGCTTTCATGTGAGTTTATGCTGACAGTGCAGAGAAAACAGCTGCACAATAATGGAGACTCCTGCCCTACATTTCTATTTCTATCTAGCCCACAGGAATCATAAGAGGATGACCACATCAATCATAAACAATCCAAATGTATTTTAATGCATACTGTGAAGTTGGATGAATGTTGCATTAAAAAGGTTGTGCCTATTTGTTAAAATAGAAAGCATGAATGCAATTACTTTCTACTTCCTGAATATGCAGTAGTTATGTTGTGCTGTTAATATGTTCAAAGGATGCACATGTGCATAGAAACATTTACAAGCACATTTGTGCTAATATCGATGGAAGTAACAATCTCACTGCCCACTTCATCAAAATTAATTTCCCCAAATCATGGGACAGAGACAGTGGTATGTGTGTTTCTTAATCTCTCTAATACAATATACAAAGCCTGAGGTAAAATGATCATGAAAGCCAAAGAGATTACATATATTGTTTAACAAAGGAAAGCAATAAGGGAATTACCAAATATCCAATAAAATATAAAAGAAGTTCATAGGTGAAACATGAAAAAATATTCCCTAGAGTTACTTGATACTTCACCATTGCCAATTCATCATAGTCATATCACAAAGACCTTGGAAACTTCTCCTCAATTTTATATTTAAAATGGGTATCTAAAGCAGCAACATACTGTGAGGGACAGTCTAAGTCTCAAGTAGCTTTTTTGTCCAAAATCACCAAATGAGGTGAGTAATAGGATGAAGCCAATGTAGGTGCATTCTGTAGATGCTCAGACTGAATCATGTTTCAGAGAAAGCTGTTACAGGATGGCTCTCCCCAGCCTTCTCAGCATGGAAAATGGTGGCAGGTTGGGATACAGGCCAAGAAGTAGAAAAGTTCTGGCACCTGCCATGGTATGCTGTGGGTAATTGTCAACTGGGCGAGAATATAAGGCCCCTCCAACCACTTTTCCCCTGGTAAATAGATGCCTAGGTAAGCCACAGAGAAGGGAGATATTTGTCCTGGTAGTCCTGCCACAAAGTTAGGAAACACCAGGCTTCCTGGCTCCCAACACACTGTGCTTTCTATTAAAGCATATTTTTCCCAAGTGCTCTTTTAAATTAATGCCACACTGAAAACATAGCTCACAGCTTGTCATCCATTAACAGGCCATACATCAATCCTCTCCATCTTTCCACCCAGAAAAAAGTTTGTTTGGTTTTTTTTAACTATATTCCTATATTTGAATACATAATCTAAAAGAAAGGAAGCTCAGATTGAAGGCTACAGATCTCGGCAATAGCTTGCAGCAAGTGTGATCCATGCATCCGTCATTGCTGGCCTCTGCTTCATCACTGATTTATGTAGAGGTGTATACAAGCTACACTCACTCCTGAGAAAGCTGTTCAATTGTTACTGGGATCAGCAAGAAGGATTAGGCACGGGCAAGTCTTCTGAGAAAGGTGGTTTTTGCTAAAGAAAGAAAATTAACATGGCAAACTGGCATCTATGTACAATATGAACCATGTAGTATTTTATTTCCTAAGTTGCACATTTCATGCTGCCTGCCAGCTTTTAAAGGTCAAACATGTAAACTTAAGAAGGTGTGTGAGTGTATACTAGTTGCAAAGCTCTTTTTTTTGTCAGCTCTATGAAGCAATAACCCATGAAATACAGTTGAGATCTCATGGGCACATTTCTCCATGCCTGCAAACATTTAAAAT
Source organism: Petroica traversi (assembly GCA_025920805.1). NCBI lineage: Eukaryota > Metazoa > Chordata > Aves > Passeriformes > Petroicidae > Petroica > Petroica traversi. Next base: position 2,903,082 of record JAHLSL010000038.1, read on the forward strand.
TGCACTTGTGGTACATAAAAGATTTATAATGATCTCACCCACAAATATAAATTTTATCCCACACAGGACAAAAAGACCTAGAAGCAGAAGCAGTGAACAGCTGAACATGAGCACAGTGTCATAAATTCATAACACTTACAGCTTTTTAACAACTAGTCATAAATGTGACTGATTTCAATTTAATTTATGAGACTTTGAGATAGAACCAGGAATACCTCCTCAAAACTGAGTTTTAAAACAGAGTGAGTACAATTATGGCCTTACTAGGATATTAGTTGAGGCAATCAGGATTGGGGTGGCCATCTGTAAGGTTTCTGAGCCATGCTGCTTGTACAGGGTCAGACAACTGGAGTTGAGTGGGCTCCACCAAACTGCAGGGGAGATCCTACTACCATTCCAAGTCAACAGCACATCCCTTCCCAGCACAAACTAGCACAAAGGGACACATAAACACAACCTATTATCACCAAACCTAGGGTTCTTCCCATGGCTACAGCTGGGCAATAGATGGCCAAATCATCCATCACTGTAGTGTTGGGACCATTTCTCATGCAGGTGACAATCAGATTCTCCTCATCTCCATTGCACCATCACGTCCCCCAGACATTCACGCAGCTCACACATATTTAGGCAGGTTTTTTTGAGCTGGATTTTTTTCTGGCCACTATTTAGAAGGAAAGGCTGTTTGAGAAGGGGCGGGAAGATAGGAAACAGCACCAACTGAGACAACAAGGGATGAAAGAAGAAGTGAAACATGTTTCCTCAAGCTTGCTTCCTCAGGTGTCAGTAGAACAGCTTGTTTAAATCAGATGCCATAAGTTAAAAACTTTCGCTTACAAAAATGTGAGGTTACCTTTCTCCCACTGTATTATTTCAATATAGAACCTACGGTTAAAAAAAGTCTGAATTTCATCTACATGAATCTCATAAAATCTCCAAGACAAGCCCTGATATCTAAAAAGTCAAGAGAACTGTTTATTTTCTTGGACATAGAGATTGAATTTTATTTTGGATCTGGCAAGAGGAAAATTTTTTAAATATCCTGGGGAGCCAAAGTTTGCCTCAGAGCTCTCTCTTTCTGCACCTGTCAGAAATACAATTTATTTTTTTTTCTCTACTGTACATATTGGCAGCTTGGAAACCTAACAAACAAACAAACAACTTGTATATTTTTCCTGTAATTTCATCAGGATAAAAACAGAAGGGAGAAAAACATGTTTTGCTACCTAAGTCTTTTGCTTCTAGCTTTATCTTATGTTGCATTTGTTCTTACACATGGAAGATAACAAACAGTCCCTTGTGTTGCCTATGTGTATGAAATTGAAGGCAAAATATTATGCCACAGTATGAAGTTGTAATATCGTGCCTATTAAAACATCAAAACTAACTCAATATAGAAAACGGCATGGTGAGGTCAAGCTGTAGGTGTATCCCTAAAGGTATGAACTAAGGAGGATATTTCAGTCCCAATTATTTTTAAATGTGTGTTGATAATTAAAGCACAGTTCTTCTGGTTTTGAAGGATAATATATTTGCTAATAGTTGATGGCTACATCATCTGAAAAGGTAAAGAGTTTTTATTTCATTGATTTTTTTTATGTAAAGCATTTAGATTTTCTTATCAAGAAACTAACTGACCATTTATGGAGACAAAACTTCTAAGGACTGACAAGTTAGTGATATTTATTAGTTGCAGGTAGGTTACACAAACTAAATGGGGATCATTAAAGAGATACATGGTGGCCAATGTGAAATGTAATAGTGATCTGAGTTTCTTGTATAAAATTGTACAGTAATAACTATAGTCAGTCCTGGATCAGAAAATAATGCTGAGTTCTTACAAAGCTTATAGTAATTCTTAAAGCAGTTTGGAAAAAAAGAGAGGTAATGCTTACATACTCTGCAATAAAGAACAAGAAAGTGGCTACACATAACACCAAAAATTTAGTGGTGTCAGCACTGGGGTCTGAGGAGATACCTTAGGAAAGGTATAGGAAAAGAAAAAGGCCATGCCAGTTGGCAGGACAGCCCTGAAGAGCTTGCAGAACTCTTTGCCTTAGAACAAAGTGGTTAATATAAGGAGCACTTCAGTCTCTGTTCCACACTGAAGTCATGGCAGTACCCAAAGAATCCAGACACATCCTGAACAGGGGTGCAAAGCTTCAACAGCCAAAAGTTCCAGTCATGGCCTAAGAAACGACTGATCTGATAAAAGATACATACCTGACTTATGTTCCTGACACTATCATGGTTACTAAAGTATTGTTCCAGGTTCAGGGAAAAAGAACATCTTAGTCTCTGAGAAAAACAAGAGAATCAATATGCATTCAAGAGTTTCACTTAGAAGCAAAGATTTAAAAGTACAGAATAGTATTTTTGTTTGTTTATTTAAATAAAAAATAGCATCATCACCCCAAATATCTCACCTTTCAAAGAAAATAGAGTAGGGTCAAAATGCTGAAGACATACCACTGGAAACCTCACTTATACCCGTTGTTGGGATCTTTCACACAAACACAATTTGGGCTAAGTGATAATTTTAATTTTCTGCAAGTAGTCTATGATAGCTTTTTTGCCTCCAGCTTAAGATGCTAAACCAAGAAGAAATAATGTTGCTTGTGTAGTCAGCACATGTCAGTGAGCTGAGTCTTGCTCTGAGTGTGGCTTCTGTTCCAATGGTAGAGATGCAATTCTTTCATTTTCAGCTTCAGCACAAAAATATCAGAAAATTAAACTTTAAGAAAACATAACTGGAAGACTTTTCTTCATCTGTATGTATTCTTCCATTCATGACAGCTTGGATGTTAAATTTACCATTGCCTCTTTTAAAACAGAGTGACCCCTAGGAGAGAGAAAGGACAGGTATTTATGTCCTAATAGATGCAGGGACACAACTCACATTTGCACTGGTGCTTCAGCTATTAACTAAAAATTAATATAGATTTCTTAGAGGCTGAGGAGAGCAAAGGATAATATTTTCTTCATGAAGCAGTGGCTTGGAGAAATGATTGGAGAAAACTGAACAAAAGTTTTCTATAGTTTTTGTTCTTCATGTCAAAATATAATTAGTCATATTTGTAGGGTATTTTCAATAAATTCTTTCAAATAAGACAGTTCTAATACCACTGTTCTGATGTTGACTCATTTCCATTTCTATTGAGGAAGGAAATATGATCCTATACAGGTAGCCTGTAGCAGAATTTCAAATGCCAGAGCATCTACAGCATCTACCTTTAAGGGGTTTGGTGGGGCATCATTGCTTGTTGCTGTCACATCCTGAGTCTCCATTCACTCACGGGGAAACAGCAGCCTGCAGTCAAGATTTATTCAAGAAGTTTTGTATGTGCCAGTATAAAAATAACAGATTCCAGAAAAGCTTTGAAACTGTAAATATTAGGGTTATCAGAGCTAAACAATTAGCATCTGAGTCACACCAAACAAGCAGTTACTCATGTGTACAGTACAATTTCAGTAGCAGATCTTTAATCTGACCTACCATAGTGACTAAAACATACTCTCTGCTCTTTCAAAATGTTATGTAGCGGTGGTTCAAGCCCAGAGAGTTACATATCCCCTGAGGAATTTCTGAGGGCCTAGAAAGTGAGGCCCCTCTGAAGGTAGAGTTAGGTTTGGCCTTGGAAAGGGGGTCGAACTCCTCCCTCCCGTCCTTCAGTTAACAATGGTATCTTGTGTCTCCCTCTCTTCTCCCTTACTCCTTCCCGACTAGGCCCTGACTTTCTGACCCTTCCCTGTTCTTCCCCTGTACCATTATGAGATAAGTTGTAACCCTCAGAATAAACGTCTGAAAGATGGGCTTCCCAGGGTCTTTCGCCCCTGAACCCAAGCAGAGCCAACCATGGTGTGTCGTGTCTGATTTGGGTTCCGGGCGAGGGAACACTCTCTCTCTCAGCAGCTCTCCGGCTTTTGGGACAGTGGCCACCATCACAGGGAAGCCCGGCTCGCAGCAAGGGGAAAAGAAGTCCTCAGCTGAAGTTGACTTAACAAAAAAGAAACTTTCAGAATAAGCCGCCGAGCCGCCGGCCGTCCTTGTGGTCAGCTGTCCGGCCCTCGCCACTGGCCACAGTGTTATACAATTGCCATCACTGTTTACCCACCCCAATTAAAACAAGTCTTCATCTTGGCTCTCCAATTACAGGTAGTAGAACCTGTGGAGTTGTAAAAGAGAAATAGCCAAACACAGTTTTTCAGTGCGGAAGTAAGTGTTACTGCTTTCTCCTTTTTTTTTTGGATGCATAAGTTTCCTGATCCTGATCCAAATCTTAAGCTGAACTAGTTCCCACTTTGTACGATTTTAAATGTTTGTTTGTCAGCCTAGACACAAAACTTCCCAGATAAGAACTGGTGAAAAATTTTAACATTCATTTAACTGTTCCATAGCTCTGCACATTTCAGCTGAAAATTCATACAAGCCTTTTGTCATCTAATGTAGAATGTACTTTTAGTTTCCTCATAGCTCCCAAATTCTGCCAGGTGTTTCCCATTTACCAGAGAAGGTAAAATAGGTTGGGGACACTTTAAAAATAGATAAAATTAATTAATAAATAATTAATTAGAAAATTAGTTCATTTTCATTGCTTGCCCTACTATCCCAGTACCTATATGCCTTTTACGTGCGTATTTATTGTGGGATCTTTTTATCTAAAGATATAAGCCCAAATACTAATCACCTACTGGTGATCATTAATCCATATGCTGAAATAAATTGGTCTTCTTGGGCTTTTTCCAGACTTCTTTCTATTTATTTGGAGACAAAATGGATGGTTACATGATGGTACGCCAAACTATGTTTTTTCCACAACACATGGGGCACCAGGTAACTAACTACTGAAGACTCCAGGATCCAGGTTTTTTTTATTTAAAAAATTATTTGGTGCATACAAGGAAGCATGGACCAGCACCTCAGCCAACAACTGGGAAACAATAAGAGACACTGAAGGTGGTGGTAATGAAATTCATGAGATGTCGGTTCTTGTCCTGGTTCTTCTACTGGCTTACCTTACAAAAAACTGGGAAAGAAAGCTAAAATTTTGCACCCTCTGCAGGAAACAAGGAGGTCTTTGGGCAAGAATAAGCAAAAAGAGCCAGATATAACCATAATTCTGGCACAATAACTACATAGCCAGTAGAACATATTGAGTGACATGGTCATCGTGTATCACTTTAAGATCTATCAAATCACACAGCAGGTACACCTTGGAGAAATAGCTGTAGTCATCACATTGCTTCAGGACACCTTGGGAGTTTCTAGAAGGCAGCCAGTGCTGGGAAGGTCACCAGTGCCCTCACAGTCTGACAAAGAGCAGGGACACATGTGGCTCTGAAGTGACACCAGAGTGTGTATGACATAATGCTGCTCTTGACCACGCTGTGATTTTTCTCCTTATGATGATCCTTTTCATTGTCCAGAAACCAACTTCCTTCCTTCCTTCTTTCCTTCCTTCCGCCACTTCCTTCCTTCCTTCTGCCACTTCCTTCCTTCCTTCCTTCCTTCCACCACTTCCTTCCTTCCTTCTCCTCAACCTGTCACAGTATGAAGATGTTTCCAAACTGCATGGAGAACACAGAGTAGGAATAAACCACATCTGAAAAGGTAAGCATTTCCATTTTTCTTTTCTAACCATGTAATTACAAACAGGAGAAAAGGAGTATTAGACATACATGAGATTTTTCTGTTTCACAAATGCTTTTCTTCACCTTCCCACATGAACTGTAGGCATCCAACTATATTTTAGTCATCTACCCTTTAGCTTGTGAGAAACAGTTAACCAGTCTTACTGTTCTGAAAATGAATGGATAGAACAACTAGCATTAGACAGACCTTGGCTAATGCAGACCATAAACAATATAAGTCCACGCAATTTACTGCTGGTTTAATGAAACCTATTCACACTGAAGAAATGCTACTTCTTTTCTTTTACCAGCTCCACTCACTTTATTACACAATCTTCTATGCCTGTGTCATTAAATCCACCAACTTTCTGGACCATAGCCTCTACAGGCATCTTCCCTTGGTTAATGAATATCTTCCAGACAACATTCATTTTATTGACACCCATAAAAGTCCAGAGTTATTTGCCTTGCAAAAGTTATATTTTATTGGCTGTGTATGCTTCAGTTAGTTAATTAAGAAGTAACCAGCAACAGCCTTGGCTTATCCTGATTTTGAGATCTTTGTTTGGATCAATTTCCAGTGCTTTAACATGTCAGTTTAGCATTATTTATTTTCCTGCACATTTTCCCACTGCCTAAAACAATGGCTAAAAATCATTTACTATTAGTTCTTTCTACTCTAGTCATGCCTAAAGGTTTACACTCAACTATGCATCTCATATGTCTTCCAATACCTTGACAAAAAAAGTCCATGGTTTCCAGAATCTCACAATACAAAAAAGTGGCAGTAAAAATTATATTATTAATGAAATATTGACTGATAAGGTGACCTACTCATAAATAAAATTTGGAGTCTGTAGAAAAGCCACAGAAATCAGAAAAAAATTGTGGGCTTTTCTTCTGGTTTCTATGTAAATAGACATCAAATGGTAAATTGATTTTAAATCCTGTAAATAAAGTTCATAATGCTGCATCTAAAAAACAGCAAGCATGTTTTAGGAATTAAATATCATTTGTTTGGTGAGGTTTTTTCCTCCCATATTGGGTTTATTCACACCTCTGAGTATTCACATATTGATGATCAAACAAGCCTAGTAACAAAGCTCAGCCTTATTGAGTCTTCATGGTGTTCATTCAGTGATGAAGAGACAGAACTAAACAGTTATTTTTGATGGTCCCTCGTGATTACCATGGGATGTCATTGCAGGATCACTCCTCTCCTTCAGGTACGGTGCAGTTGATTGGCAGGACTGGGATTTTTGCATCAGCCGGGGGCCAGGGCCAGTGTCTGAAGACAGAAAACCTGTTTGTCGCAGGGACACTTGGTAGCAAACCCAAAGTGAGACACAGAAAATAGCCGAGCAGGATGAGGGTTGATCTATTCATCAAGTGTTTTCAAAGGGCACAGGTGAAAAGGAAAATATTTGTGATACAAAAATGTTTTCTGACAGTGCAGAAGAAAATACTCTTGGACACATCTGACTGCACATTTTTTAGCAGCTTTTCCATTTGCAACTCCCATCCATATGTGAAACGAAGGATCATTTTCTACTCCTATAAAGTATATAGTGGAAGATTTGTCTGTTAGGCAGGTGACTCTTTTGCAGATATTTCTTGAACAAGGGTATTATATACTGCATAAAATCCTTCATACTTTGCACAGAGTGGTCTTTTTGCAATATAGATTTTGTATAAGGCTTATGGGGTAAAAGCAGAGGACATGGGACACATTCAAAACTTTCCTCTAAAACACATGGTCCATGGTATTCTGTGTTGTCCCTACAGCATCATCTTCCCCAGCCCATTTTAACCTGATGGTCTTTGCAATGTAGAAAGAATTCAAAGGCTTCCAGTATATCAATATTTTACTTATTATTACCTCTTTATAAGAAAAAGTACATTTGCTGACTACAGTCAAGGGTCTCCAGGCCCCTCCTCCTTGACTTGCTTTTGGAAAGAAGGGCAGGGATTTTCTTGCCTATTTTACATTATTCTAATTTAGAATATTTTGTTGAAATACTGCACTGAACAGGAAGCCTCTCCCTGTCCCCTGAGGGCATTTTTGATGCACTGATATACATACTAAAGAAAGATTTGTGTTCCACATGGATCAGGGCTTCAAAAATTGCACCATCTCTGCAGCATAAAAGGTGCACTGCTCAGAGGGAATGTTCTGCAGTCAATCTGATGACTTCTGTGACCTTTTTCAATGAGATGAGGAAGATCATAAGACCTATGCATTGCCCTCTTGGTCCCCAGCCTCAGAGCTGTCGATGCCTTGGTGAAAGCTGTAGCTGCACATGCTTCCCTTGAAGCAATTGCTGCAAGATGACTTTGAAGACAGAGCCAGGCCAGCCACACGGCATCACATCAGCACAGGGCTGAATAAAAGTTTTAGACTGATAGCTGTGTTCTGATAATTAAAGAATATTAAAATATTTCCTGAATTTATCACTAGAAAAACAAAGTCTAAAAATAATGATTCCTGCATGCAGTGGTCCAGAATTTTTAAAGGTAACATAAAAAGCCCAGCAATCATTGATTGCACATTGAGAGTGAAAGTTATTTAAGAAGAACAGCTAAGATATCTGGGTTGTTTTCTAAGCTCTGCCACAGATTTTTTGCATCTCCTGGGGCTGGCTACTTAAACTGTAGAAAACTGCTCAGCAGCTGCAGCATGCTTTGGAGCCCTAGTCCTTCATTCACTAAGAATGGGGATCCAGCTGGGACACACTGGGGCTGTCTTCTGGCCTTCAGGGGAAGAGGAGATTTCATTGTCCCACACAGCTTGGAGTGAAAGCAAAGAAATCATCCAGGACCTGCACAAAGTGTGCCTAAGCTGTTCCAGTACTGACCTCATCTAAGAATAAAAGGATAGTGGAGAGGAAAAATGGGAAAGGCAACATGAGAAAAAAAAGCAGAAAGATGGAAAGTTAGGAAAATCTCAAGCTCCAGTAGGTCATAAAGCACTTAAAGTCTTCACATTAAAATGACCATAAAAACGCAAATAATTATTGTCTCCATATACACAAGGTGTTACTTTGTGAGTTATGCTAAGGGTAAATGAGTTGGCTGAAACACATCAGGAACCAATGCTAAAGAGCAGCTTGCCTAATTGGGGAAGCTGAAAAATATAATAAGCCATAATACACCCTCAAAAAATTCCCTTCCTTCATTGCTTGTTTGAACTGTGCCCCCAAAACCTGTACAGAGGTCTGAGTAGTGTCTTAGATTCTGACATTTCCAAACTTTTAACTGACAGAGAGCAGAAATGCTCCTGGAAAAAGGAGCATCAATAGATGAGAGAGGAGTACAGGTAATTAGGCCTTCACCCTGACACATTTCCCCAGGGAAGCAGACTCGAAAAATCAGAAATGTTGCTTGAGCAGGGTCTAAGACCCTAATGCAGAAAGCATTTAAACAGATGCTTTTGATTTGAACAAGACTTGACCAGATACTTAAGCACAGTTTGATGAACTGATGCTTGATGAATGATTGCAGAATCAGACCTTTACATTATTCAGTTCAAAGCTGCTTTTAAAGACCCTTCACTTCAATGTTTATAATGCTCTCTTCTAGAAACATCACTATTCAGTATAAACCTTGCTCTTTTGTTCTTTACAGTGGCATTAACTTCTGAAGTTAAATTAATTAGTTGCTAATTTTCACCCTGTAAAAATGTGTTGACACAAGGAGTATAATAAACAGTGGTTGGGTCAGATAAATAGTGAAGCATTTACCTGACCCCAAGCCATTATTGTAATTAGCTTCCTCTGACACATTACAGTGTGTTCTTCCATCTACCACTCACCAGACATCCAAAAGGACATCCCCACAACAGCACCAATTCACAGTTCCTGGCATACTGAGGAGAAGTGCTTTCTGTCCCATAAACAGCACAGCAGAACGCAGTGTTATTTCCAAGCATTTTTAAGCACTGTGGACATGGCTGCTCTTTCAAGTTTTACTATTTTTTCTATTTTTTAAGCATAATTTTACAGGAGAGACGGACATTCAATGTTCTGTCCGAAAGAATAAAAATCTTCAGCACCTCAGGAGCAACAACAGCAACAAATTTCCAGCACTCATACAGAACTGCACCCACAGTGGAATCCTACAAGCCAACTGTGTATCATGCTTATTGCCCTTTGTCATGAATTTCCTCTTATTTGAATATCTGGCAGTATTATGGATGAAAAAAAAAAGATTCAATTTAAAGAAGATTATCAGCTGTTCCGAGTTTTTGAGTCAAATGCCAGATCTTTCCAGTTTTCACTATAAAATACAAACAGGTTATTTTTATAATCTGAAGAATCTGGATTGGTTTTTTCTCTTTTTTTAAACAAAGGAATACATGATGTCATGGACAAACAAATATTGTGTTAGTTTGTTTCTAATAACGGACACATTTTTTAAAGTAAGGATAACAGGAAAAAAACGAGATAAAAGGAAAAAAGATGAAGTTAGTGTTGAATGAATTAATAGCAGGCAGGTGGCTGGGTGGGTGTCATGGCAGATAAACACTGAGATGAAGCCAAGGTAATTATAATTATAATCTGGCTAGTAATGCTGTCAGCTGAGGGTGTATAAAAACCTCAGTAAGTTAATACAGAGATGATCAGATCAACCTCCTTCCTGCCTGATCCCACAAAACACAATCTCATATATTCAAACTGACATTTTATGCATTTTTATTTTCTGAGTATTTCAGTTAGTATGTTTTAAGAGATCTATTCTGTTGTAACCAAAGTTTAACCAACTTTCCACTTTCCTCACAAAATCCTGGAAAACATGAGTATGTAATCAGCTGAGTCTCCCCTGACCTCCATGTTTTGCTGGACAGAATTCACCACTTTCTATCATTCTCTTTCTCAGGCTTTCTCTCCCCACTGTGCTATTCACGGGGGTATAAAATGCTCAGGCAAACAGAAGTCAATGGCAGATGTGTCGGCAGCACTTCTTTCTGCAATTTTACTAAATGGATGTAGCCCATAAAAGCAACCTTAATTAATGGAAACATTTTAAAGGCACTTATATTAAGCCAGGAAAACAACAGTTGCCAATAGCAAACTTTATTAACGAAGAATGTTTAAAAATTATATTCCTGAAGGCAAAAAAGATTTGTGGTGGGTTGACCCTGGCTGGCCGCCAGGTGCCCACCAAAGCTGCTTTATCACTGCCTTCCTCAGCCGGGCAGAGGGGAGAAAGTGTAATAAAATGCTCCTGAGTTAAGATAAGGACAGAGAGATCACTCACCAGTGACCACCACTGGTAAAACAGACTCCACTTGGGAAAATTAGTTTATTACAAATCAAACCATGGAGAAATACACCCATATCTTAAAATACCTTTCCCCCAACCCTCCCTTTCTCCCATGATCAGCTTCTCTCCTGATTTCTCTCCCTCTTCCATCCCAACAGTGTAGGAGGAGGGGGACTGGGGCTGTAGTCAGTTCATCACAGCGTCCCTTCTGCCCCCTCCTCCTCAGCCATAGGACTCCTCAGGCTCTTCAACTGCTCAAGCATAAGGTCCACTGCACAGGAGACAGTCCCCACAAACTTCTCCAACGTGAGTCTTTCCCATGGGCTACAGTTCCTTATGAACTGCTCCAGCATGGGTCCCTTTCATGGGGTGCACTCCTGCAGGAACAGGCTGCTCCAGACTGTGCCCCACAGGGTCCCAAGTCCTGCCAGCAACCCTGCTCCAACATGGTCTCCTCTCTCCACAGGGACACAGGTCCTGACAGGAGTCTGCTCCAGTGAAGGCTTCCCATGGGGTCACACCTTCCTTCAGGCATCCCCTTCTTTTCCATTGGCTGCAGGTGCTGTGCTCAATCCCAAACCTCCATGGGCTGCAGGGTCACAGCGTGTCTCACTCAGCTCTGGCACCTACAGCACTCCCTGCCCCTCTTTCTGCACGGACCTTGGGGTGTGTTGGGTTGTTCCTCTCACATAATCTCACTCCTTCCTTCAGCAGCTGTTGCACCTCAGTTTAGTGGGGCTTTCTCCCACTTCTTGACTATGCCATCTCCAAGGCTCCACCACCTCCATCACTGATGGGCTCAACCTAGCCCAGCAGTGTATGTCTGTCTTGGAGAGAGCTGTCATTGGCTCTCCTGGACATGGGGAAGCTTCTGGCAGCTTCTCACAGAAGCCACCCCTGTAGCCTCCCCCTCTACCAAAACCTTGGCATGCAAACACAACACAAAATTTTGTGTGAGCAGTATTTTTTAAGGGTATTTCTTTATTCAAATACCTTAAAAATCTTACAGGACTCATGTTTGGGACATGGGATGTTTTCTGGAGGATGAAACAGGACAGCTTTCCTGCTCCTATGTGACAGGCAGGAAATGCTTTTACTGTGTCTCAAGAGCCTTTTATTATTTAGAGACCTGAACCTGAAAGGTGCTGAGTGCTCTCAGCTCTCATTGACTTCAGTGTCACCCAGTCCTCAATTAGCTTCAATGGGATCTGAGGGAACATCACATACCATAGCAGATGTTTACTCCACAGAGCACCTCCTGTAGTGCACCCCAAATACAGAAACACCAAGTCCTCAATTTGGATCAAGTAAAGCTCTTAGATATATGCTTAAGTCTCTGTTAGCCTAACACTCTTCAGCAGGATTTAGTTACATGTCTAAAAATTATTATGTGTTTAAATATCTTAAATATCTTTCAAATATCTTGAAAGAAGATGGCAGACTTCTTTATTTTCTGAGAAAGAAGTGACAATATGTTCTTTTAAATAATTAGTCATATTTTTTAAAAATGCAATAAACCACATAGATAAATATATTCTCAGCAGGTAAATAACCTGGACAAACCTCTTGTCATTTTCTAAAGCCGTCACAATCCATTTTTGCCGACATACACTTTGCCTTGTTTTGTTGTGGCAGGGACAGAGAAATTGAATGAGCCCCATGTTTCTGTTGTACCAAAGGAAATGTCATTCCTTAGGAAAATGCCCCCTCACACACCATCTGACACTGGCTTTCCAATCAAATATAAAAAGTAAAAGCAAACTGTCCCCACCATCTGTGACAAAGTCCCTTTAGTTCTTCAAACACTTCTCTGTAAAATGCGGCTATTAGTAATAGCCACCCATTTTGCTGCATTTGTATATTAGAGCTGTTTTCTTTCATTCCTGATTGAGACAGAATCATTGGAATATTAACCCAGAGAAGTTCTCTGTGCTTTTTAATTCCAGAATAATGAAACTCATTGGAACTTGGCGGCATTGAGTCTTGCTGACTAATCATTGGCATTGGCTAATGGCAATTTTTAATCAAATCTTATTATTAAATCAGAATATAAAAGATTTAGAAAATGCAAGGTTGCAGCTAGAGGTCATTAGTCATGAGCACAAGAAGTAATCAATACAATTATGGTTGCTCAAATTGTGTTGGATGGGCCAGGTGGTGCAGTGTGATAATGCGTTACCCTTTCACCCCGGGGGTCCTGCTTGCACCGCAGATAATGACAGCGACTCTGCTGCCTCCCATCTAATCTCGGATGGGTGCTGGAACGTGCAGAAACCATTAAAAGGAATCCAACAAAGTGGGCTAAATTCAATTCATGGTCACACTGGTGTAAATTTTCAGCAGAGTTATTCCAGATTTATTCTTGATCTACTGCAAATTTTTTAGTTGCCTCTTTTACAACTAAGATATTGTTTTGGATAATAGGGATGCGATGGAAATTCTCATTTTACAATGCTATCAACAGCCTAACCTACCGTTATTCACTGTAGTGCCAGTATGAAGTAATAAAAATAAAAATTGCAAATTTATACAGAAGCTAACGAGTGCAGAACTGGTTGTTAAGCAGTTTCTTGCAGTTCCTTTCTGTTATGAGAATGTGATACTGAGGTTGCCTTATTTTCTTTGTCTTAGGAATGTATTTAAGAAAAGAAAAGAAAAGAAAAGAAAAGAAAAGAAAAGAAAAGAAAAGAAAAGAAAAGAAAAGAAAAGAAAAGAAAAGAAAAGAAAAGAAAAGAAAAGAAAAGAAAAGAAAAGAAAAGAAAAGAAAAGAAAAGAAAAGAATAAAAGAAGGGGCTAGGAAAGGTTAAAGATTTTGAACCTCTAGGTAGCAGGTGGAGCTAGAAGCAATCTGTGAAAAAGCTACACTTCATCCTAATAAATGAATTTATCTCAAAGAGGGAGGATGGCACCAGAAAAGTTGCAATACCTGTAAATCTGGCCCTACTGGCAAGTGTTCAGGCAAAAATATTACTACCCATAAGCATTTATTCTCCAAAAGACATGCTTTTCTTTATCTCCTTTTAACAAAATGATTGGCTCAACTCCAGTCTTAAGGAATTTCTTTAAGGATTTCATGAATGCATCTGCCTGGACAAGGAGTGCTGGTCTCTGAGCCTTCTCATCAGAGAACATTGATAAATGCCTGGTTACCAGCAGAGATTGATGTCTGGGGCATTCACATATCATGAGTATTACCTTCTCTAAGAATTGCAAAACTCGCCTAAATATTTATTTTGGAGTTCATTTTCTCTAAAAAAATATCATCAGTTTCATTTTGTGTCATTGTATTCCTTGTATTCATCTATATACCTACCCTCTAATGCAAACAAAAGGAAATTCCAACACTGTAAAACTTCTGTGTTCACATGAAGGTGAGATTTCCTTCAGGCCGAAATAAGTAGACTACACTGATTTTTTTCTTACTTTTTTACAAACAGTGAAAATATCTCCTTTTTTATACATAATGTTTCATCCTGTGAACCTTCATGTATGTATGAATAAGAAATAAAACTTCACACAAGCTAACTAACTACCAACCATATAGACATAATTGCTTTTGGAAATATTGTACTTGAAGACATTTTCATGTCAGCTGTATGTGTTTGAGTATCATCATAACATGGTGTTTACACCAGATTAATACCATATGCTGTGTGGGAATTATGTCAGGTTATAAATGGAAATACAGTATAATATCTGAAATTCAGGAGCACTTTAGAATCTGATTACTGTTAAAGTGCTGCTATTCTAGAAGAACATAAGTTTGAATAACATTACTTTTGATTTACACCAGTATAGTGCACATAGAACCCCATTCCAGCTGCCTTAAATTTTGTTAAACAAGTGTTAAAATTATCACCAATTAAAACTGTTTTTACGCACTGCTAGTGGATTCATGACCTCATTAAGGCAGCCAGGAGTGCTGCCACAGAATCACGGTGAGACCTCAGATCTGATGAGAGTAATTTTTCTAGCTTGTCTTCTCCCAAAATGATGCCATTCTCCCATGGCTCCTCTAGGCCTCTTGTGAGTCCTGTCAACACATTTTAGCTCAAAGCTGAAAGCTCTTCTTTAATCTGCATTTTACTCACTGCCTAAGTAATTTAACAGTTGTCGAGCAGGTCAGGAATAGGAATAAAAGTACAAAAATACAAAAGTGGGGACAGATGTAGGATGTTTAGAACACAGCAGAAGTGAGCCTAAACAGAAAGCAGTTAAAAACAGAAAAGAAAGGCAAATTAAGGAGCAGAGCCAGAGTACCAAAGCCACTAAAATCCAAGAGAGCTTTCCACTGATTTTAATCAGACCCCCTGGGAATGACAGAGAGGAGGATAATGAAGGATGTTGAGAGAGATGGCATCGTTACGGTAAAGGCTTAGCAAAAGGAGAGCGGCTGCTGACAGCAAGTGAGGGTTTACCAAGGGAGCATCTCCCACCCTGCTGAGGCAGAGGCAGTGGGCACCTTCCTGGGCTGAGCTGACCAGATGCAGGAGCCAAAGTGCCACATTAAGTCAGCACCGTGTTTGAGTCTTGGTTCTGCTCTCCATGGGGCTCGTTATCTGCAATGTCAGCACAGAGCTTGGGCTCCCACATGGAGCAGCTGCCCAGCGAGCTAGGGCACAGCAGGGGCACAGCTGGGACACCCCCATGTCTCTGCAGACCTGACCCACCTTTGGTTCCCATCCAGGCTGCTCAAAATTAGGCAAACACCTGACCCCTTGGACAGCTTCTTAAATTCACACTCAACTTTTTCAGAGCAGACCACATTACTCAGGTCAGCAGACTGAAAAAAAAAGGAAAAATATCAGAAAACGCCCTAACTTAAGAAACATTACATTATTAAATGCACAAAATTGTATGAGAAGCTTTCAGAAAATTACTGTATCTGAGATCATAAAAATAAAGAGTTTGTTGATTCGTCAAAAAACAAAACTCAAGTCTAAAGATGATTTTAAATTTAGAGTGGATATGCATGCTAGCATCACAGCTTCTCATGTAAAGGCTAAAGTATCTTCTAGATACTCCACGGAAGGTTTTCTGTGTGCGGCAGTAATTTCTCCCATGTATTTTCCATTAAAACATATTCATGTTATCCAGTTAAACATTATTTAACTCTCTTAAGGATGACAGATTGCCATTTTGATTAAAAATTTAAGGGTTTGCTGTTGATATGACCCTGATTCATACACTGAGTAGGACGTGATATCTTTTGTGCTAATCTAGTTCCAAGCAGATTTAAATATATATATATTTATATATGTATATATATATAAACACACACATATATAAAGAACTATGTTGGAGGACTGAATGTAGAAGGAGAGCATTAACTCTGTCTTTACATGGGATCTATTAATATGAAAATTATTGTAATATGATTAACAGCTCCTCTTAACACCAAAGAGAGTGAGTCTTGGGAGATTATTCTGCAAGATGATAACATTTCCCTATCCAGTTTGTAACCCTAGGGGCAACTGAAAAAATATGGATTTTGACTTGAACAATAATGAAATGGTAAGTGATATAGCTTTGCTGTCTTATAATGACTGTATTAATTTGCAAGCTGTAGTGCTAAACCAGAATAGAGGTGCTCGAGGAGATATGCCCGTTATCTAGGCAACAGTTAATATGATGAAAATGCTATTTAGAAGCAGCTCCATATTTTTATCATAAATATAACTCTAATTCCTTGAAAGCCTCCATAAAGTCCTGGTAGAATGTAATAAATGCAACATAATCTAAAAGAGAAGACTGTCATTTATAACCATTCCCAATATTAGTTATGGATCTTTTAAAGTTTAAAAGCACTTTCTGTAAGAGAATCTGTCCTATATATTCCATCCCATATTACTTCCCCAGTTTAGAAAAATGACTCAACTGTGATAAAGAGATTCAATTTTTACCTTTTGCTTGCTTTTTTAAATTAGCATGGCAGACCTTATCTATTAATTTGCCGGGGAGAATTTCTTTTCAATGATGCTCTTTTCCCCAAAAGTGAAAGTCTTTTAAATTTTAATTTTAGTGTGGGAAGGAAGTACTCCACAAGCAAATGACAAAATGGAACTATATACAGACTGATGTTTTATCACCTTTCATCAGGCTGAAAGAGCAAATCTTCTGTGAATGCAATTCTGTTACAATTGTCAGAATTTTATATTACTAATATTTATATATGACTAGGCTGAATAAGCCTTTTTATTCACTGGTGAGGCTGTCCTATACAGATTTCATGTCATGTTTACTGAAGCTGAACTTAATTTGACAAGACCATAAACCACAGCTATTTTTTCTACGACAAAAGCCTAACTTCAGCTTTTGGGAAACAATATTTTTAAAGTTTCCTGGAAGTCATCATAGTGGTCTGAGAGCTGTAGGTTTGAACCAAAGCAATAAACACAGGGTCACAGCAAGTAATATACAATTACACAATATGCAGTTCAGACCTCAGTCAGAGCCTCTCTTGCCTGGCTTCTGCAAGGCACTCATGTTTTGTCTTGTCTCTCCTTGTATCACAGTGCAAATATGCTGGCAAACTCTACACACACCTTTGGGAAGAAGATA
Source organism: Petroica traversi (assembly GCA_025920805.1). Lineage (NCBI taxonomy): Eukaryota > Metazoa > Chordata > Aves > Passeriformes > Petroicidae > Petroica > Petroica traversi. The sequence continues at coordinate 2,920,536 of JAHLSL010000038.1, forward strand.
CAATAATGAGGCAGATGAGAAGGAGCAGTGGCCTCTGCATGCTGCAGTACATCACCAAACTTGGTACAGTGCTGCAAGGGCAGTTCTCTTTCACTGCTCCATGTGTTTCACCCCTGAAGATCCATTTTACAGTAGTATCTAACATAAACTAACAACCTGATGTTCCTAAAGGGAGAGTAGTCAAGATAGCATTGATGGATGTTTGGTCTTGCCTGGCTGCATAAAACAGACAATCAGTTATTTTTTCTGTTTTCTTATGGAGTGCTGAATGAACTTTGGGCCTAGATATTGTGGGAAGATCAGTTCAGAAGCTGCATGTTCTTCATGAGACAGACGTCTGCAACAGGCTGAAGGATGTGATGCTGCTACAGACTTTGTAGGCAAGAGTGAAGTTATCAAGTACTTAGTGGTACAATGGAGTTACATAAGGATCCAAAAGGGTAGGGAATACTTAAATCCTTCTGGATAAGGGACAAAAAGAAACTCTGCTTTTCAAGAAGGGATTGGCTCTTCTAATTCTGCTTTAAGTAAAGACAGAGAGAAAGTTGGGGTTGATTTGTAAGCTTTGGACCATTTGTTGTGATGTTTATCTGTACAGTAAATTATTCAGTTTTTTTCTCCATATGACTGTGCCATCAAAATGTACTGTGACATGTTGAAGCAGACTTCCATCTCTGAAGGAGAAAAACATTAAGGGAAAAAAAGTATGGCAAATGTATAAAAACGTGCATTCTGTTTAGGTTTTCTTCAACAAATACAAAGCACCTCAAACTGTTCATCAGCCAAACCAGCAGCTGATTTATAATGAGTATGAGAATATTATGAGACAAGATTCTCTCTGCTTACTGTCCACATAAGCAGCTACTCTCATAAGAAGTTGTCTGTCTTCCTATATAGTCTGCATGTTGATGTGATAGTCACAGATTTCTGTATCACTAAACACAAAAGCCTTCCCTGCCTCCTCCTGCGATAGAACTGACAGAAATTTACTGAGAATCTGAAGGATACTCTCCCTACTCTGGTATTTTCCTTTAAACATGCTCATTTTGGGGGAGCAGGAAGGAAGTTATATTATTCAGCTTTGACGTGCACAAAGTCTTAGCTTCTGTGCAGATTGCAGGATGTTATGGCATTGTCTATGCCAGTATTGTCTGAGTGCATTCTTAGACCCTGTAGGTCTGAGCAGGTAGGATTCTGTCTGTACCTAAATGATAAGACTGTATCTGCTATAAATATAATAACATCATCCACTCACACATACAGATGGCTACAAAAGAGTAATGAGACATCTTGTTTAGCCAAATATGCACCTAATGAAAGAAATCAGAGACTACTTTTTAGCTCTTAAGACATTTAATCTTTGAACATTTGAGTTCAAGTTCCTCTTGGCTCTGAGAATATTCAGCTTTTATTATATTATTTTGTTTTTCCTTCCCCCACTAAAATCCCAGTGCATGATTTAATTACAAATAAGAATCTTGGCACAGGTTTCAATTTAAAGAGAATTTTTTTTTTTTCTGGTAAATTTATGTATTTTCTTCAGTGAAGGGACAGGTTTAAATTGCAACAGGGAACACAGTCATCCCATAAAGGCTTGGAAAAGCCCACATTTTCTTCTAAAGCTTAAAATACTTTTCAAAAATTCACTCCCAGCAAGGCTCTTTCAACACAGCTATTAAAATATAAGTGACCATTTTCATTTAGGTTTATGCAAAAAAGAATCCATTGTCATTTAAGTCTACTGCCAATTTCTCAGCTGGTATAAATCACCATTATTCCAGCTTAGTGGAGTAAAACTGCTGCACATCCAGTCCAGGATCCAGCTCCTGCTTTCTATTAACTCAGAATAGGGTATCTGGGTGAAATTCTCTAGCCTGTGTTTTACAGACTCCAAGCTTTAATGATCTCTCTTCTGCCTTTGAAATCTATGAATCTAATGAAAATTATGTGCATGTATCAAGGGGAAAATATACCTGCTTACTGCATGAAATCTTGAGCCTCATTTCACAAGACATAGAAAACTGGCTATTTCTTAAGCCAGGATTTCTTTTTGCATTATTGATAATTATATTCCAATCAGTAATTAGCATATGAAATTAATAAATCTTTTGCTTCTTCATTTACACCAGTTTCCCATATTGTATTAGTAACCACATATTAGCTAATCAGCAGGTTGAGAGGGAAAGCTGCCAAAAGCAGATCTGATAATTGGCAGCAGTCAAACAATCATAGCAGGAAACTTTACACTTCCTGCAGACAAGGCTACTCATGGAGACAATGCTGAGATACAACATTAGGGGGAAAAAAACTAGGATGTTTAGTTTTTTCATGTGTAATTATCTCTTGTAAAACTGGATTCACATATCACGGGGAGATACGGACATTTTGCACAGAAACTGTATAGATAACCATCATTGGTTAAAGAACATTTGGTAAGCTAGTAACCTAGATTACCTAGAGACATTCATAGATTTGTCCTCTGCCCAATTTTACAAGCTATTTAAAACACTGTTCTATCTCTCTAAGTGCATATATGGTACACATACTACTGTAATAAGTGATCACTTGACATATTTCACTGCCCAACATTGCCCTGACAAAAATATCAACCACTCCATCCTCCAGCAAGTAAATTTAGATACTTATCAGCTGAGTTTTAGACCAAATCCAACACTTTAGATACCTCAGATAGTATTTAATTCAATGTTTTAAATTTTCCCTCATCTACTGCTTAGCCTTTGCATCATCTGAAGTTCTTTAAGTGTTAAGACTAAAGTATCCCTAGTCATCTCAGTGATATTCCTTCTAGACATAGATAGAAACACTTCAATTTTACAGTATAAAGAACCCAGGAATCCAAAATAGCTTTGACTCCAAGCATTATCCACAGCTTGGCATCCTTAATTTATCTTCTTCCTGAAGGCATTCTTGCTAATGTTTTGCATCAAATATCCCCAAGATTAAATACAGTAATAGACTCAGAAAAGCAGAGCTGAAGAACTCCCACTTCTGCTCATACATAGGTGACTTGGTCCCTCTGGGCCACCATATCTGTAAGTCTCTTTCACAAGGAGGAACATTTTCCCCAGGAAAACATCAGATTTCCTTACTGCAAAATGGCCTATATCTGGACAGGCAGGACAATTCCAAGAATTGCCCTACAGGCTTTGATAGAAAGAACTGGTACATATTCACTATATAAAGCAAAGGGGTAGGAAAAGGCACAGGACTATGAATCCTAAGAATTAGCTTCCTGTATCTTAATACACATAGTGTCTACATTCCCACAAGTCCAGTGTTTAAGAAGCGCCCTTGGCACAGCAGTTTGCACCATTTTTCCCTGCTACTGAGGGCTAATCAGTGCCTTTCCTTAAAGCCCCCCTCATGCCAAGCTGTCAAATTAGGGACCGAATCCTAAAAAAATTTCTGAATGTGCAGGGAGCCAATCTCTTTAGGCATCATTTATGCCTAAAATAAGTAAGTTCATTAAACAAATGGGGAGTTGGAAGGCTGAAAACAAATCTTGATTTTAAAATAAGAGCAAAACACAGAATGAAAGAATTCCAAATGGCAAAGGGAGTGGAGTAATAGGTCACGTTCTGGTCTGCCTTAACCCATCTGTCCTATTCACTGTTTTTATTGTCTTTTACATTGATTTTGGGCTTTGTTTCTAGTCCATGCATATTCAGGGCCCCAAATAGAGGGTTCTGATCTGCACCAGTTTTCAGGCAGGGAAAAAATAAATAATCACAAATCAGTATAAATTAATGACAGAGAATTAACAACTGAAGAACAGACAGTACGCTGCACTCATTTCAAGCACCTTGAGATGATAAAGCTTCAAATAAAATATGAGTAGTCCACAGAGTATATGAGACACCTACAGAGTAGGAGGCAGAAGAGCAAGAGCCTGTCTAATCTTTGAAACCAGACTGCCTTTGCTGACAATGAGGGCATATACACTTGTTGGAAGGTGTGTTTTTTGGGCAGAGATTTGTAATACTTCTGCTGTGTAGGAATATGATCACCATCTGCTCAAGTTTATTGAATTTTGCCTCTAAGATTTCCTTTACAGATCTGAGATGGAGTTCTTAGGCCAGCAAGTTCTGGGACTGCACATTCTACCCTTACCTGTGGCATCTCAAATATACAGAAAATGAGTCCACAAATTTGCACTGCTTTCTCCTACTAAGTGCTGAATACTTTGAGCTCTCAAGCATTACAGGACTTCAAAGGATTCTCTCATTACTACCAAGTATCAAAATCAGAAGGAAAATGCAGGGTAAAATGCCATCCTTGAGGTAATTCCTAATCTCTCAAAAAATCTCAGCAAGTTTTACTTTCAGTGCAAGCAGATCAGGACCCTCTGGTAAGGCATGTGTTTTGTGGATCAACTCTTCACATTTCTAAGGTCGCACAGCAAAAGGGAATTATAGTTTTCCCATACAAATTTCAGATTTACTATTTAATTAATTGACTTTGGCAGTTGGCACACAACCTTTAAAAAAAAATTCTGAAATGTCAGCCTTGAACAGGGAAAAAAAATAATTTGATGAATTTAATCTAAGTGCCAACCAAAGCACAAATGTTCCCTGTGGACCCGTTACAACACTGGAGTTCACAACTGATTGCTTGAGAATGAGCAAACTAATGCAGCAAAATATTTACTAGCTAAGTAGATGTAGTTTAATAGATACACTCTACTTGCCAGTTATTATACCTGTATTCTGTAAAATGCTGAAATTTCCAGACTTGTTAAATTAATTAATTTGATTAAGGTAAATAAATAGAAATACAGGTTGCTCTTTTCCCAAACAAGAAGTTTGACTGACTGAGGGTATTCATTTATTATTTCTTTTTTTGCTGTTTTGTTGTTTTACAAATGTAAGAAACCACAAAAAATGTTCTCCTCCTTACTCTACATACTTTTCATGTAAATTATATATAGTTTACTGTATAGTCTTCAGAAATGAACTTCAGGTACCATCTGTATGTTTTTCTGGCACTATTTATTTGCAATTAACAGGGCCTTATGTTTTATCCTCTGCAACTTAGAGTCTTAAATCCTGGAGGAGGTAAGTTTAGCAGAAGGGAATATTGAATTCAGCATCAGCCTTTCTAATGAGCAAAACCTATCCCACTATTCCATATTTAAACCATTGATACTGAAAAGGCTTCCTAGGTAAAAAAAAAAAAAAAAAAATAAATAAAAAAAAAAAAAAAGAAAAAAAACCACCACCACCACTGATTAAAAAACCTAATTTTAATAGCACCTGCAAGTGCAGATTAAACAATTTTTAACGATTCGTTAAACTTGATGGCTCAGATACCATACCAGTGAAAACAAGCTCCACTGATTTCACCAGAACACGAGGACTTAAGTGATAACATTGTAGCAATTTACCCCAAGCAACTCAAGGTGTCCAGCCACATAACAACCCTCTCATCCTGCAGAGCTTCTCCTGAGATCAGTGTTAAAAAAGCAGAACCTGCAAGAAAACCAATAGTCATGAGGCACCAGAAACTTTATTGACGCTGTGGACCGTTTCTTCTTCTCTTCTTTCAGCCCACCACACTCATCCCACTCCACCCACAGAAACCACACATCTTGAAACTTGCAGATGCACTCTTCTATCAGCAGAGACACACAGCTTTGGGAGAACACTTGAGCAAAATGCAGGAGGCTCAGAAAAATCCCTTTAATCATAAAATCACCCAAATTATTTGTGTGTAGTTTCCCGTATGAGAAGTGGTAGTCAAAGATGCAGCAATGAGGCAGAGTTATGAGCCATACCAACATTTTCCAGAAAGAAATAGGCAGAAAAACAGACAACTGCATCATCTATTAGCTAAATCACTTCTCCACTTCTGAACAGGGAGTTAAACCAAGCAGACAGTAAAGACAACACGGCACATCCAGCTCTTCACAGCACTGCTTTCACTAATGTTATTTCAGTGTCCTAAATGCTGAGTGTTAGGTGCTTTAGCACCCTTCCTAGAAACACCCACCTGTGATAGTAAGATTGGTGGAAACTACTTGTGATGCTGAAAATATAAACTTTTCATCCCAGACAGTGGTCACATTCTCCTAAGCTGAGTGAAATTCTCTGAAACCTTATAGTATGCAAGTACATCTCTGTGTGAGCATGTAAAAAAGCAAGGGAGGGAGTGGGTGGGGAAAATATGTGTGGTACAGAACAAATAAAGCAGAAAACCCCAACCTTATCTCTTGCTGTGCACAAGGAAAGTCTATTTGTGTCAGTGCAAGTAATTCTGAAGCAAACAAACAAGACAAGAAGGAGTAAATGACCGGGTTTCCCTCCAGTTTTTTGTTGTTGTTTTTTTTTTTATCTCATCCCTGAACATTGGTATCAACACATTAAGGAGAGGAAACTGGTGAATTGTACAGGCAGGAGAACATGAATAAACATCAACATAAAACAGGGAGCTGAGAAGTGATGAGGATTACTGAAATTGGACTGCCTGGTTAAATTAAATCAGGACAGGGAGGGGAAAAAAATGTAGCCAAACCACAAAATATTGGCCTCCCCGTTTCATAAAAATAATTTTACCATTACTTGGTACAAATTTACTGGAATCATGTAAGAAACAGAGACAGTCTGAATTACCCTCTCTCTTCTCAGGTTCATTAGCACCAAAGGGCATGATGAGGAAGCTGTGACTGGGAAGAAGTGGCCCTGCTCTGAGCATCTCCCCACTGTGGTCACAGCAACTGCCATCAGCTACCCCACACATTCACATGTGGGCTTTGTATATCATGCCAATTACGAAACAGAACAGCAGAAAGTACCCTTCAACATAAAACCAGTTTTGCTACATGAGACCAAGAGCACTTCCAGCCTTTTATCTCATTTCCAGCAATGGAGCTATGGAAGGGCAAGAGAACAGGGCAAAAATATACTCTGGGTTTCTTGGCTGACTCACTCATCCCTTCATGATGTGCTGTCAGGGACTCTCTGATCAGATATTTTAACAGTTCTCAGTGGATTTTTATTCCATTCCATGTTTAACAGCTTTCTATGCATGTCTAAGTTTTTTTACACTCATGAAATAATGAGTTGCACAGCTCAACAACACACCTGGTATTTGTTTCAACCTCCATTCAATGGTTTACATGTGGTGCTTTCTAGGCCCAGTGTTACAAGAAGGGTTAAATAATTCTGCATTCACCTCCCTCCTCCATGGTCTCAGACATTCCCTTCACTTGCTCTTTTCTTACCAAAGACCCACAGCCTATTTTATCTCCATCTGAAGAAGCTGTTCCACATTCAAGACTGCCTCTTGCCTTCAGCACTGTTGAGTTCCGGGCTGATGGTTTTGGAGAACTCAGGTATTCCTTCTGAGTGCTAAGAGCCACTACTGTGAATATAAGGTTAACACTTCTTTACACTTCTAATTACTGAATTGCACCTAACATTTTGTCAACCAGCCAGTATCCTCATACTCCTCTGCAAATCTTTCCAGCATGTATTTTTCTAATAGCTTTACATTATTTGTAAACTATGTTATTTCAATATTTCTTTTGCTAGATCTTCTATTGACTGGCTCCTGTTTATCTTTGAGGGACTTCACGGATGATTTTCTGCTGGAAAAGCTGACTGTTTATTCTTATGCTTTTAACTAGTCCTTATGCAGAAGCAGAGAGGCAGGAGAATGGAATGAAATAAATATTAAAAATCAGTCTGTTACGATGAAGTGCTGCCAGTTTCATTATTGGTGCTTCTTGTGGTTATAAGGTTGACAAAGTAAAAGTTCTTCCTAAAACACTCCACACTACAGAACTAAGGATCTTTGATCAAGCAGCTATGTCATAAAGTTAAAAATAGTATCTTTTAGCTGAGAACCCTTCATTAAAATTCTCATTAATAGCCCTGGAAAGGTTTTTGGTTTTTATTGGGATAGTGTGAGTTTTCCACAAAAACATCTACTTCCTCTGAAAATACGATATTCTGAATAAAATTCCCCCAAACCCAAAGTGCTTAAACTTGTATTTGGTGCCATGGTGGTGATTAATAGTAATGCATATGATTTGCCTTATTCTCTTCTCTCTGAGCAGAGCACTCTGACTAGGTACTAAGATGTTATTTCTCAGTGTGCACCATGGCCACAAACTTCAACGATGGAACTTCAACATCCAGACCTTATCTTGTCCTTCAAAAACGGTTGTAAAATACATGTAGAAAAACTCAATCATCTCCCACTATTTTCAATTCTTATGCTTTTATTTATTTTTTTTTTTTATTTGAGTAATTTTGGAGTTCAGAAGAAATCTGAAATATCTGGGATTCTAATGCTTCTGAGCAGTTTAACAAATAATTTAGATGTACATTTTTAGAAATTCTAGATGTCCTATTTCCCTTCTACAGGAAGTTCTGGGGAATTGTTATTATCCAGCCCTTTTCAATTGAAGAATGTTGGTAATTACTGATTTTTGCAAATTATCAGATTCCTGTGGAGGCATCATGTGATCAATAAGCTGCACTGGCAAGCCATGAAATTATATCATAACATAGATTACATTTAAATAAGCATTTGTAAAAGCAGACGATGTGTGTATCTTACCAGGTTGTTTTGTATTTTACAATATCGTTATTCTGTTTTGCTTTTCATTTCCAAGGCTAATGATCTGCTTCTGCTCTGTATCTCATTGTCTGCAAAGGTCCTTGAGCCTTCCTCATGCAAGGATCACATTCTGCAAAAATCATGGTTCTTCCTCTCTTCATGTCCAAGCCTTTGAGATGACCAGGTGGCAGGTAGCCAACCAGAAGTTATTTGGAATGAAGCAATTTAAAAACATGAAAGAAACATTTGTGATTTCTACCTTCTCTGTACCTTGCTTTTAATTTTATAGTGAAACACTGAATTTGTGTTTGTGGGTTGTTTTGTTTTTTCAAGAAACTTTTCTTTTTAATATTGCTGACTACACAGGATTCTCCTTTTTTGAGTGGGATATTTTGTCTCTCTGACATGTCTTTTGCGAGCAACTGAACAAAAAAAAAAAGAAAGGAAACTTGATGTTTTCAGGGATGAGGTTTTTCCTTCAATAATTCAAAACACACATATTAGCAGGTCAGTAGAATTCATATTTTCATAAGTTTTTTGGATTTGTCTCCATCAGAATTGGTCAAAATTAAAAGGCCTGGTATGAGACGATTCATCTGGTCATCCACCTCTGAAATACAGCAATACATATTTGTGATAGGCTATGAGGTGACTGTATGGTGATCCTACCATCTTCCCCTTTGTCCATTACTCAGTAGTTTTTTGACTAATCATCAGGGTACAGTGACAATGCCTAGGAGCAAGGAATTCATGAGCCATGCCTGATGGTGCCCAAAACTCAGGGCAAAATGAATCCAGACAAGAGGTCAGGTTTTGAACATTTGGTTTCCTTCCACACATTTCTACCCAAACTGTAGGGTTATATTTGCCTTGTCAATCACTTTCCCAAATTAATGGAAAACATAATAAGAACAGATCACCGGAAAGCTTCTGGATAAGATGGGTAATGGATCAGTAATGGGATGGTTCAGTTCCTCCTCCAAGCCTGTCATGCATGAGATTTATTTGTGAATAAGGATTAATTGCTTGGAGTCTGCATTGCTAATGCAGCAGCTAGGTGTGCCTCCAAGATGCTTCTGCCAGACATGTGAGGTCAAGGAGAGAAAAGCTATAGGTAGATTTTGGGCCCAAGAAATCCCTTGTGAAAGGCTATTCGTCTGTGGCAGTGAGATATTCTTTCCTTCTGCATTTAAAAATGGAAAGAATGGACTCTAAAGTCTGGAGGTTCTTTCATACATTTGATTTATGCTGTCCAGTTATTGGTTTCTGAAGTGGTTCCTTTCATAAAGCATTCTTTTAAAAGCAAGGACTGGACTTGGCAGAGCAAGCATTTAGTCTCTGCTGCTCTATGGACTTTACTGCCAAACCATAATGCCATTGATCTGTTAAATAAAGGCAAACTTTGAAAAGAAGTAGTACCACTTCCTCTTCCCAGTTATTTTAATGAAATGTACTTTTCATGCAGTGATTTAATTTCAGTAGGACTAGCTCAGTAAGTAAGGTCAAGACCTTGAAGAACTATAGAGGTTAATGTTGTTGATCTTGACAAATTAGGTAGAGTGTGAGAGCATTACTGCTTGTATTAGTTTAGGAGGCCAATAAAATCAGTGCAAGAGATGGAGGGTTAGAACATAACATTAAAAGCAATGTTCCTGTAGTTATAGATCTAATACTATGTTTGGTGACTTGAACATGCAATTTGGAAATGGGAAGGTACCAACCTCTATTTCATTCTTGGCCTGCAATGTTTTATGTGGCCTTGAGGACCATCTGCCCTTATAATACTGTCTTACTTATTCCACAGTGGTGCTGTGAGCATTAGCTAATGACTCCTAAGTGCTTTGAACGCATAAAGCCCTATGTCTCACAAATATATATATTATGAAATACAATTATATAGTGACTGGAAAAGTCCCCGATTGTCTCTTAGAAACAACTGTCAAGGAGCATTTACATACATAGGGAGTGATACATAATGATGAAGCAGTTAAAATGCTACTCTTGCTTCTAGACAGAGCATTTGCATTTTTGGAGAAATTTCTTGTTTCTTTTTAGGGATTGGCATAAGAAGCTTTCAGAAATGCTAAAAATACCTTTTTATATTAACTACTTTTTCTTTGGGCTAATCACAGAGAGGTACAAAAACAGCTTTGATAGCTTCTGAATAATGACACTAAGGTTAGAAAACTGCAAATGATAGTATGTTATATGAGCCTATTTTATGTAGTAGTAGTAGGGAACATTCATTACTAAAGAATTAATAAACTCACAAATTGATTGTATAAATTGCCCTTGGGCACAACAAATACCCATAGTATTTCACCCTGTGACTTCTGCATAGACCCTATAATTTCTGGTCAAAGTAGGACAGCTTTTAGAAAATACATGTTTTGAAATATTGAAATTACTAAGAATTCAAAAAGACCTTAAAAAAACATCCAAACTGCTACAATCTCAAGCCTCAAAAGAGCTACATTTTGTGTTAACCTGTCCAGATTAAGTATTCAGTCACAGGACCTTGCTATGATTTTTGTCTGCTAAATTAGAGATTCTCCATATATTGAAAAACTGTTTCTTTGCTTGGGACTTTGAGACCATGATCAAGCCACCTCTTAACCTTCTTTCAGATAATCTAAGTACACTGATCTTCTTTAATCCCTCAATGTCAGGCAGGATTTTCAGACTTTCAATTGTTCTTGCTCTTCTTTTCTGCAACCTTTTGAGTTTGCCTTAATCCTTCAGAAGTAAGGATATTTAGCAAAAGGATTACAGGATTCTGGGATAGAAACCCATGGGAAACACCCATAGCTGTGGAGCACCAATATGGGAATAATATTATAATCAGTGGCCATCAGTTTTTTGCATGGCCCTGGATAAGTCAGGCTGGGAAGCTGCTCTTATGGTGGAAATGGAAGGATTCTCTTGACCCAGTGATTCTAAGAAAAGGCAAAGACTTTCTGTGCTGAAGCCACTAGAACTTAGCCTTCAGCAGGAGAACTTACATTTTTGGGATTTTTTTCCAATCTGAATTAGAACCAAACTATTTTTTTTAAAAGCTCAGAAAGGTCTAGGAAATTGATTCAGCTTTCCTCAGAAAATTTTATGAAAGATACTAGCTTTTTTTCATTCTCAGTTGACTACATCCCATGACAGCATTTACAAATTGTTTTGCTAAATTAAGTGGATTTCTATTACAATCAAATGTTAGCAGACCAGACTCCAGCAACAGGGCAATTAATGGCTGAGAACGCCTACATACATTAATATTTATACAACATGTTTATGAAGCATTTTGAGTACTTGAAGTTCACCAGTTAATCCAAAACCACCTTAGTGATTTAGACAATAGAGCACTATCACACCTAATTTATAGATATGTGGTCCAGCCAAAATTTTACTGTTGCACCAGACTGTTGCACGTCTCATACCAAATTGAAATTACTGCTATGTACATAGGAAAAGAAAACAGAAAAAATTTTGTTGGGAGAGGTCTGTGTACAGGCTGTTAAAGGTCCCCTTCCTGGTAGTTCTGGCTTCCTGATAGATAAAAAAAAACAAATAGCCATTAATAGGTTAAAAATAGAATGAATAACTGAAATGATTAATACTGTTATCATCCTTATTCTCTTCTGCGTGATCTGTAAACTGTTGTACAGTTTCATCAGTGCCCTAATGCTTGTTTACTTATTACTGGAATGTGCATATAAATTGCTTCTAAAAGAGAATAATGCATTGGTGTAAATCAGGTCACATGACACTCAACAACAATTTACAGGGGTTTGGGTTCTATTCTTTCTCTCTTCTTCCAACTCCTCTTGTCCGAGCCCACCTGTGCATGTTTGATCACCCCCAAAGGGATTTGGCAGTGACTGTGTCTAATGCTAATGCCTTGCCCTCCACTGTGAGTGAAGAGTCAGGTGAGATGCTGAAAAGACCCATTAGGTATCTGTCTTTCTGCCAACATCTTCCTCTCCTTAACCACCTATCCTGCTCCATCCCTGAGAACCAATGCAGAAAACCCAGCTCTCCAGCCCAAATCTTATACAGAAATATATGTTCTGCCAGTTTAAATTAGCTCTCTGTAAGTCCACAGAATTCTGTAAGCAATAGAGCAATCAGACAGTTCTTCCAGCCATTTCTCTAAGAGAAGAAATTAAACAACAATAAGAATAATGCAGGTGTCTAGGTCTTCTGCAAAAAAGTAGCAAGTCTTATTATGACCATTGCACTGGTGGGCATCCTGGGCAGTATGGAATGTCTGGGACAACAAATGCTGGCTTCAAAATACAGCAGTGTATTGTGTGTCTGGAAAACTCATTATTTTTACTGTGCGCTTAAACACAGCTCTAGGAGAGTTCAAGGTCCCACCTGAGGAAAAGCTGGCTTAGGGTCTTGGCCAAGGTCAGCCTGCACTCAGAGGAATGCTCCTTTGCCTGGTAGGAGCATAACCCAACTTAAAAAGGTAACTCTCAATTTCAGACAGAAACTCTAACAACCATTCTGCTTCTTATATGTCAGAGACCAGGATAAAGGACAAGAAAAGAAAACTTCTGTTCCCTTTGTTTTTAATGTATTTCTGTTTATCACTTTGTTGTATCATTTTGTGAGGCAGTTTCAAAGCTTTGTAGGCAGGCTGAATATTAACCATCCACTGCGATCCTCTCAGTCACTCCTGGCACAGGTTAATCCCTGTATCATAGGCTGCCACCAGTTTGCTAAGCAGCTTAAAAGGACATGTTATAACTTTGACAATGACCTGCTAATGGTTTTACATTTCTCAGAAGTATTGTGAGCTATCTTTGTCATTTTTATCTTCTAATGAGATCAATAAATTTAGGAAGCAGACATAGATGGTGCAAACTGCAATGCCACAGCCAAGGACGTGGCATGTATAACTGCTAAACTATAAATAATAATGCAGGAACTATAATCAAACCTTGACTTTTACAGAGGAAAATCAAGTTGCAAGTGCTTCAGCACTAAAAAAACCTCCACATTTTTTAAGAAAAGTGTAACCCTTTATTTCTTCTTTCATATCACACCATATCAATTCTTTAACGAAAAGCTCCACACTGTTTCACTCACTAAATTCTTTTTCCAGTGGGAAATAGAAGTTCTTGATTTTTGAACCCTCCCTCTGTCTTTGGTGACTCTCCATGAAATAAGCGTGTCAGGTTAAAATTTTTGCACAGCTGCATGGCAGATCTTACTGTTTCTTACCATGTATCATTAACTCTCTTCCTTCCTTCCAAACAACTATGAAAAGTTCTAGGCTTTAAAAAGGCAGAGATTTCAGGTTCCTTTCAGTGCACAGGGCCACAGCTTTGGGTGATATGGCAGGGTAATCTCAGCTCACATGTCCCACATGTACCTGTTTATGCCACACCTTGGGGCTGGGATCCTGGGCCATCTCTAAGCATCATGAATGCCAGAGAGGCTCCTCTGCACAGTCCAAATGGACCCCAGAGATAACAAACCACTATCTATATGTTTGCAAAAGGGGTAGTTGCACTCAACACCTGAACAGACGGGGAGAAAGCTATCTTTACCTTCCTCTGAGTTTTACACCTGTGGTTATCCTCTCCAAGTGCATTTCTAGTTCAAACAAACATGAAAATATACAAACATTCAGTGACCCTAAGACCCACATTTGATTTCGCTGTGTCTGCAGTTTCTGTTGAATGAATCAGAAGTTTAAAGTCAAGCTGCTGTACCACTAGATATTTCTCCAGCTCAGTAACTATGTGCACAGGAAAGTACAAACTGCATGGCAAAAAAGGTCTCTGGGAACATATGCCTCCAGGTATAAAAGTCCTAGGCAGAGAAACACCAAGGTATATGACAGCTAAATATTTAAATGGTCCTCATTTCTGCAGCATGTAAGCACTTGTCACGCTGTGGTTGTATTAAAGATAGAAAAAGGATAGTACTATTTTACAATACATCAGCTGGCTACAGCTTCACACATTAATAAAATAGAGTTTGCATTTCTCAGAGCGGGAGTCTGCTTAGCCTTCTATAGTTTTCAATTTTACCAAACTCAATGCAAAAAATATATTGTGGTAAACATTACACATCCTACCTGTCTATTGTATACAGAAGATTCATTCTATTTAATAGGGTTTGGATCTGCATGCTAGTCAAATATAAAAAATTCTTTGACAATTAAATTTGATGATTCATTTTTATCCTGTACAATATTGATATCTTTAAAGAGATTACCCTTGACAATATTTAGAAGATATTCCCATAGGGCACAGGTTCTCTTCCTCATTCTTAAGCATAAAGCAAACTGTGCTGCCTGATTACCGAGCCTTACTCTGGAACACTTCTTAAGCTGCAATAGTGTTAAATGTGGAAAGAGTTTCATACCAGCTGAATATGTGACTATAAACAAAGAGAGGGCTAGCTACTAATCCAAGTACCCCAGGAATGCATCACTTGACTTGAAAAAGGTTTTCCAATTGCAAAATGGAATGGTTTGGATTTTCTTTTTTAGCAAATTATTACAGGCAATGAAAATTAAGGCATTGAGCACCTTTGAAACACCAGCCATTCCTGACTCAGTGCATTGCATTGTTGTGATGTCAGGAATGAGCCCCAGGAAGGCTTTCAGAGCCACTGCAGCCATGCTGCTCTAAGTGCTTACTGCTGACACTGGCTCAGATGAGCCCAAGATACATGTGAGCAGAAAATCAATTACAGAAACTAGAGATTGGGGAAGGGAGAAAAACAAGTCTCCCGTTATCAAATACCTTTCAAACAACTGTACACTCACAAACCAAGAACACATTTTTTCCTCCAGCTTTAAAAAATATTCCTTCTGATTTGGATGACAAAACTGGATTATGTTTTCTATTAGGTGTTCATGGTGCCTAAGGAGGACATGAGTGCCAAAATTACTGGTTTGTGCCCCATAAAAAGAACATTGTTCAACACACACATTTTCCTTCAAGAATATGTGAGCAGGACTAATGCAAAGATACATGTGCAATATTTAATGTAGAATTTATTTCTCCAGCAACACCTGCATTCTGCTCTTCACCTGTTCCAAAAGGAGGAATTCCAAAATGGAAATCCTTGTCCCGATTTTGTACCCTCCCTCACCAGATGCAGCAGCAAAATCTCCTTGATGTGAATAGAAAGAAAATAAACTGCACTGTTTGTTGGGAAGTTCATGTTGCTGTATTCCAGATACTGTGGAAACCCACCTGGCCTTTTGTGGAGGGTTTCTCTCCTTTTTTATTTACCAGCACAAAACAGGTCTTTCAGACTCTCACATTGGAACGGGTGAGAACTATGTGGTGTGTCTCCAGCATGATCAGAGCACAAATCATCTCACCTATTTCCGATTGTTTATGGTGTAGGTATTTGCACATGATGCAGCAGGCTAGACTCCAGCCATTAGAGAGGAGCAGAGACTTCACTAATCTGAAATCAGATGTCAGCCTCAGGGTGACACCAATCATGCCCCAGCAGTGCTTATGTCTCTCCAAGGACTGCTAAGTATGTCTAGAAAATGAGCTTAGACTTTGAGCAGTCACAGTGCACTCATCTACTATGTTCTCCACCCCTGGTCTTCTTGCATCCTTACTATTTTTAGCCATAACTTTTTTTATAACTTTTGACATTATCTATTACTCATCTTTGACATTATTCCACTATACATCCAGCTTCCATTTTGCCTGGAACTTTTTGAGACATCCCTCTACAAAGGTAGTTGGCAGTGGTTAATCTCACATGTCAGCTTGGAATCTAATATAATTTGATGAGTGCACCATGTCTCAAAATCTTGAAATGCCAACAAAAAATCAGTTACTTTCTGCAGGCAGAGTAGGCCAGTGAAAGAAACACACTACAACCTGTCTCCATATCACATCAGCTTGGTTCTAGCATTTGCAGAGGATGTTAAATCCTAAGGTGAGAATCACCAGGCTGATACTATGTGACATCCAAAGAGTGGAGTGAAACACATCTACTTTTGATGTAATTGTCTGCAGGAGTGGAGGAGCTGTGAGAGACAGAGCCTCTGGATATTTCTATAACAAAACAGGAAACTGATAGCAAGGAGACAGAAAGGATCAAAAGATTTTACAGCTATTACCTTCTGCTGCTTTTCAACTTGTTTCCAATATTTTATCTCAAAATATTAATCTCAATTCTAATAAGAATGCTGTCCTTGTTAAATATATGTATTCTAATCAATTACTTGCTGAAAATGCTATGAGATGATGTAAACCAGAAAGCAGAGTAGACAAGCAGTTAATTCATACTGTTGGAGCATCCTTGGTATGTGGAGCTTTATGACATGTCAACATTTAACATTTCAACACAAAGATAAGAATTTATGTCTTATTTATATTTTACAATTGCTTAGAGCATTGCAAATGTGCTTCCTGGCTTCAGTAAAGATAAACTAAATGCAAAGGCCCAATATTATTACAATGGATGGAAACTTAATGTCCACTGAAGCCATTGACCTAATTAAATATATAGAGCTACCTATGTACTAACAAAGGTCTGCCTTTGAAAATGATATTGCAATGCCTATTTGAGAATATAAAACATGCTCCCACATACACATGGAGTATCAGTGACACTGATGAATGAGTATTAGCATTTCAATGATGAAATGAGGAGACATGAGTGAACACCACCTGATACTGTAAATAAGCATGCTTCAGGGAGAGGAGGAGTAATTTTCTATCTACAATCTAATCATGACCTCAGTCCTGACCTGAAAAGACCACTTTCCTTAGTGATTAGATCAGAGTTAATCCCTCTGTGGCATGCACCCAGGTGTGTTGAACTGAGCTGAAGTGGTTATGTGACAAATGCTGAATTTTTAATATTCAAAAGCAGGACCAGGCATATCTTGCAAACTAAATTCAATTTGGGCACAGCAATAATCCGATCTTTTTAACTCTTTTAACCAACCACACCTGAATTTCATGCAGCATATTTTAATACCTTATCAAATGTTCCAGTTTACTGGGTTTTCTAAAAGTATTACTCATTACTAGAACTGCTTTGTGATCTTTAAAACTCTGGTTTTTTAAGAAGATATACATGGTGCTTTATGTGTCCAGATAATCACAATACTGTAGGGTTGGCAAGTCCACAGCATTTTTCTGATACAGACACTGCAATGGTTATTCACAGTCTCCAGCTGAGCCCTCCAAAGACCAAATACCATGGTCACAATGCACCTATTGCTGTTGCCTAAATTTGCTCCATATAAAAGTGCATTTCATCTCTTGATGCAGTAATCCATTCCTGCCAACTCAGCTACACAATTTTCAACTGCCTGACTTTTTTTCACATTCACACACAATAGTCTCTGATCCCCAGCAGTAATACACTTCAGCACCTGAAATGTTTATCCTTAAAGAATGAGATAGAAAAGAACTAACCACATGCTGCAAAAGAGTGAACAGAGTGACCTCCTGCAGTCATTCAGGAGGACTGTGTTCTCAAGCAAACAAATAAAAAAGGCATCTTTTAAGTCTCAGATCTCAGCCAGACAAGATATCAACATGAATCTGCAGTAGTACATACAAGGTCTAAGGTCCAGCACACAGTGTGCCCAGCCTCTAAAATCAAGGATAAGCACAGCAGTAGCAAATTGTTGCAATAACTTGATCCTACAGCTGACTGATCCCACAGACTGGTGAGTGGATAGTAAAGCCTGAATCCCTCCCTTTCCTGCACTGCCCCATAGGGCCATGGAGCTGCCTTCTGCCACATGCAGAATCTGTAAGCCTGGTGCTGGCTGCAGGCCTGACATTCATATTCCCGTACAGAATCATGGAATCATTAAGGTTGGAAAAGACCTCCAAGACCATTAACTCCAACCTTTGACCAAACACCACCAAGACAACTCAACTACAGCACTAAGTCCAGTGATTTCTTGATTACTTCCAGGGATGGTGACTCCATCACCTGCCTGGGCAGCCTCCAATGTTTGACCCCCCTTTCAGCAAAAAACTTCCTCTTGATGTCCAACCTGAACCTCCACTGGCACAGCTTGAGGCTATCTTTGGTGTTTATTACCATTTATTCATTGAGATGCTTCCAGATGTAAATACCTGGCTATTACAATGGGATTTTGTCCACCCTTATTCTACCAAAATAGTTAAAGTTCTATTTGAAGAGTCTCACTTATGCAGCATTCAGGTCTGATGAGAACAGTTTTCAATAAATGGTCATGAAGTGGTTTTATTTTAAGCATCACAGTCACAGAGGCACAAGACAAATTAATTGTGATGAAGCATCTGAGATGTATCTGTCCTTAGGGTCAGGTTTAAGAGACACAACCTCATCTGAGACAAATTAATACATACCTTTTTTAAGTACAGAAATTTCCCCTAATTTTGCACTAGCCATCAATTTGGTTTCAATATTACACTTTGTCACTGGATGGGTCCAATGATGGGTTCACTCTCAGGAAAGAACTGAAGCAAATGAAGTGACTTGTGGTACACTTCTGCATGCCAATAAAAACACTGAGCAATGGCAAGCTGAAATTTTAGGCACCTAAAAAAGTATAATAAAGTACCATTCTTGTCACTGTAGTTCAGGCCTGCCAGGTACAGTATTTTGTACTATAAATATTGTCTCTCTCATATCAATGTGAAAAGAAAGCTAAGCCCAGAAATATTGATGATGCCTGGGGAGGAAGCACTTCTCACTCTGTACCCCAACACTGCTACTGACCTTCCCCCGGCTCTGCATCCTTTGAACTACTCTGAATTGTTTATCAAAATCACAAGCAAAGAACAAGTCAATTACACTCTTAGAGCATAAAGCTCTGAGCTTTGATTACATGTGCAGGAGGAATATTTACTTTTTAATCAGGGTTGACTGTGGGGTGTGGAGGTAAGGCTATTTTGAAGATTAATTAGTTAGTATTTGTACATTGCTTTGAAGATGTGAGATACTAAGTATTTTTATGGCACCCAGCTAATGGCTTTAACCCTTTCAGCAATGCTGATGTCAATGCCTTGAAAAGTGGCTGTTTTTATATAAAGCTGTAGAGGCCGTATTGATAAAATGCAAAGACAGAATTTTCAGGTTTGGTTCCAAATTCTCTTCCATTTCTGCCAAACCCTACCAGCAAGTTATATATTTTGAAAATATCAGTAGAAGAGGCAGGTAGTGGGATAATATACACTTTAATGTCCTTCTGATTCAGCATTTCGGCTTAACAAAGATGAGTGGCTTACATTTTACAAACATGGTACATCTGCTCTCATGACAGCCCGCTGAAGAAAACTATGAGCTTCCATGTTCATTTAGCAGATGAGGTGCTCTGAAAACCTTAGGTTTTTGAAAATTGAAAATAGGACCTTTCTCCTATCCAGGTGGCTAAATCCCACAGCAGGATTTAGGTGCATAAGTATTTTCTGGATCTCAGCCTGTGTGAATTGCACAAAATCAAGCACAGATCATACCTATACTGCAATGGGAGAAAAGAGTTCCAGGGTGCTCTAACCACTGCTTCATTCCTCCCTTCCTATAACAGTCAGATGAGCTCCCATGTTTTGCATTAGGGCAGTCATTTTAAAATAAGAGTTAAGGAGTTTAGCTTTATTTAGTCTCATCAAAAGTCAAATCCATGCAGAGGATCTGAGGTCATGAGAAGACATAAACACAATCCCTTTCTTAGGCAAGCACAGAATGTAAAATCACAGGGGATATTCAAACCTTGGGATGTACCAACTGCATCCCTTTTGTATACACCACAGCAGCTGGCCAGAGCACAGCATCAAACCCCAGGAGGAAAATGGCTATTTTGACAGCCACAATACTGGTGTGCATCTGCCACTGTGAGAAGGGGAGATTATGAAAGCAGAAAAAACAATAACGGTGGCACACTGGTGCCAGTCTGATATTCCAAGATCCATCCTCACGAAAGTTAAGAGGCCTCTTGGCATATGGCTTCAGCTGAGACCCTGGGTAAAATAAAACCCCAAGGTCTCCAGCTGAAAATACAAATGACAAATAAAGAGACATTTCTGGAGGAGAGAGAATGGAGTGAGCCACCATGCTATAACTAGCATTTAAAATCAGAAAACAAATGGGAATCTTGTTATCACCAATTATGACAAAACATAATGTCACATAAAAGCTCAAAAATATAAGAGACAAGGTCCTTTGACTAAATATGCTCTAGCTGCATTCAGCACAAATTACACAGGCTGGAAAACTAAGCAGATTCTTACAGGATCAGGTATTATGTGAAGTGTTCAGGATTTGGGTTAATGAATACAGCGTTCTCCAGATGTTCCATCATTGTTCCAGAGTGGGAGGAAAACTGGCTTCAGACCAAATCAAATTTTTATATTCCTCTTAGATAGTGCCAGACACTAAGATTTCACCAATATAACATCTGAGGCACAGAGACAATGCATCATGGTTGGATAACACCATATTCAATCCATTTTGCTGAAGACAGGGCAAATAAACTAAGAATCAGAACATTCAATGACTCATATCAAAGGTATAAATTGAAAGTCAACACTTATACTGCATATAATCTAGCTGAAAAAGAATTTATATTCTGGAATTTCCCATTTAAACATTGCTGCTGCTTCTTGCAGATATACTCCAAATGCTAACTTTAAACACTGCCAATCCATTCAAGTTGGGTTTTTTGCTTACTTTAAAATATCTTTAGGATGCACATCTTTCTCCAGAGTAATGGAGAGTTTGAGAAAATAAATTAATTGCTAAAAATTACTAGTTTGCTTAGAAAAAGTGCACCATTTAGTGTTTACTAAGGAGCTAAAAAATCAGCTTAATTTTTCTAAACATATAATTCTTTTTTTGTTAACAGAATTAAACAAGAAATTTTCTGGGATATGCAGAAACAGAGATCACTAGAGACAAAAATAGGCAGTCAGCAAAACACTCTAGAAATGCCTAAGAGGTGATGACATGAATAAAGAGTCAACATCTACACTGGCCAACAGAAACCCACCACAAGAAATAAACCAAGCTTTTCACAAAATACACAGAAATTAATAATCTTTTACAAGTGCATTTTGAGCACATAGTTGATCCACATGCTGAGCAATAGGAAACCTGATGTCAGGGAAAAGGCAGTGAGCTTCAGTTTTGAGGCTTAAAAGCAGACTGGATGAGGTCTACCACTGCAAAGCTAAGATCCAGTTTGGTTACACCAATCTGA
The DNA here is from genome assembly GCA_025920805.1 of Petroica traversi. Lineage (NCBI taxonomy): Eukaryota > Metazoa > Chordata > Aves > Passeriformes > Petroicidae > Petroica > Petroica traversi. Next base: position 2,942,311 of record JAHLSL010000038.1, read on the forward strand.
TTTGGTCCACACTTGTGCTTGAACTGGTCACTTAGCCTAAAGGACTGACTGTGTGAAAGTTTGTGTGGGTGTGGGTGTGGGTGTGTACATGTGTGCTTGCTTCTGGGTACACATCCATAAGACCTAAACACCTGCACAGATGTTTTTTACACCCTCTGAAAGCAGGTCAGCAGTGAGCACTCACTGGGCATGAAACAACATTAAACTATAAAACATTCTCTGCCTGACGCTGCTGAGGATTTCAGGTTTGTGGCACAAGCAAGTATCTGGGAGCACTCTAGATATATTCACCATGAGTATTTGATCTGCTGCCTCTTAGGTGCCTTTCTCTACTGGCACACAGGGTCATACAACAGGAGAGAATAAAAAAAAAGAAGAAGATGCCATTAGACTGCTCCAAGAATAGATCCCGGCTGTGGTCCTCTTAAAGCCCAAGGGGTGTACCAGAGGTGCAGGAAAAATTTCCATAGTGTCAGGGATACAGCAGAACCTGGAGGCAGGAAGCTGCTGCACCACAGTGGATGGGTGGATGAGACAGGACGTGAGGGAGAGCTGACGGAACACCATGTGTGAAGCACACACCAAACTTAGCTTGTGCTAAGCCTAGGGCTGCATCTTCTCCAGATTCAGCAACAACCTGGATCAGGACAGTAAGAATTAAAATACAGTCACACCACTGAGAATTCATAGAAATATATCTTGAGTACATCAATACTGAAATTCATCGAGAACATAGTGCTTAGAGGATATTCCCTTATTAACCAAACATACCTAAACAAAGCAAAATAAAACAAAGTAAAGAAACCCACCCAAAATGTCTAAACTTTAAGGAAATCAAGAAATTCTCACCTTCATTTATTTTAAACCTTTCACTTCTCCAGTTGCAGAAACATGTCATGTAAGTGAAACAGTATTGACTGTTTCTTAAAAGGAAAAAACATTTGCATAATACAAAGTCGTAGTTTCGTAAAGCTTATTGTCATGTGTGTAAAAAGGTAGCAAGATGATAAAGAAGGTGCTGTAGACTTAGAAATTCAGATTTCAGGTCTTATTGACAGTAGGTAAAAGATTTGAACTGTATGTATTCACCTGGGGAATATCTTGCTTTTTAAGCATAAAGCATGTTCTCTTCTGCCTGCATTTGACTAAATAGATCTTGAATTTACATTCAGCTCTAGCTTGTTGGTTTATTTCTTTTTAAGTAATTATTTACAAATTAGATTTCTTGAGCGCAAACTATCAGAGGAGGTACACTCCCCTCTCTTCAAATATATGTGATAGATCTAATTATTTTTCTGTAAAACTACAAACAACCTTCTAAATAATGACAATCATTAGAAAACATTAGGGTCTGTCACTTATAATCTTTGCCAACTGCTGATAACATTTTATTACTGCTTAGAAAGGTTGATTAAAGCTTGTAATAGATTTAGTGAGGGTGAAAGATTAACAAAAAGGTATTTATGATAGAGACACTAAAACATAATATGTTCTCAGTAAACACTTGAAAAAAACCATCCCTGTGACATTTATAGAGGTTGCTCAAGATGTAGTTTTTCATCTGCACAACGAAACCAACAGCAAGTTCCTACATGCTGGGGGAAAAAAAAAAAGAAGACAGAAAGAGAGAGGAGCACATTACCTTTGCATGTCTCATGTCAAAGCAAGTGAGAAAGTGCTCTTCAAAAATAAACCATCTGAAATCCCTGAAGGAGCTCCTGGGAGCGCTCTTTGACCATTTGGGCAAATTTCTTTGAAACTACAGCAGTGAAAATTAAAAACCAGGCTGGATAAGAAGGTCTAAGGAGCATATCTTTAAGCCTGGCCTTGGCCTCAGCCCATCCCCCCACCCCACTGTGGGGCAACAGACACTGGTGTAAAGCACAGCAATGAATGCAGCCGAGCTGGCACTCTGTGACAGGCTGGCAAGATGGACATCCAGGTTTTCCTCCAGTTCATCTTTCACTGGGAGAAGATGCTGCCAACAGCAGCCCAGCATGTTTCAGTATGGAGAGGTTACTATGGATGGAGAGATCTGCAAGAGCATTTGGAAACAGCCACGTCCCTCACTGGTCTGGTGAGGGATCCCGTCATTGTCTGGAGATGCCAACCTTGCAGTGCATGGCAAAGACTCTGAGTGACTGATGCCTCAGGTGAGAACATCCATTCCTGTGGTGTATTACACTCTCCCTCAAACATCTGATCATTTATCCAGTCATAGGGGCTACTTGCAGGTATTAATTTAATGGATGGCAGGTTCACCTTGCTCCTCACTTCAGAACAGCCTCTGCTGAGGTCAGTGTGAAGAACCTGGTGAGAAGCAGATGCCCAAACTCAGCAGTTACAAACCCAGGCCAAGGATGTGAATGCAGGTGCCATGGCATAGGGCTTCAGCTGCCTGCTCTGCCTCTCTCTACATCTCCAGTCAAGGAGATGGAGCAGGAGAGTTCATCTGGTTTTCACAAGCCTTCAGCTCACCTTCGTGAAATAAACAGAGGTCTATTCCAAAAAGATGTGAGTCACAGGATGCTGAGCATCCCAGTCAGACATCAGGGAGCTGGACAAGTCACCAGGAGTAAGCTGGAGCAGACATTGGGAGGACTAATTGGTTCAGACTACCTACCTTAAGGCAACATAGCAGGAGTAGATGGTCTGGCAAGGTCTTTTCTGAACTGATTCTGTAACAACCTCCATAAATAGTCTTCTCTGCTATTTTGAAAACAATGGGCCAATATTTAACAGCACTCCACAACTGACTATCTGACACCACAAGAATCATTTACCAGGAATAAATGATGAGCCAGATCACAGCCAAAACCAAACACATTTAAAAATAAAAACAATTTCTGTCCGGTGCATGCCTTGGCACGTCCATAGCGAAATATACATATACTGTCTGCAAACACATTAATGTGTGGGTCATCAGAGAGGTCAAACTGTGGTGAAACAGAATGAGCTTGTGGTTAATCTGAGCAGAGAGCCACTGTCTGCAGCCTGTGCAAATGTTAGTACATTAAAGCACTGCGAAGTGGATGATAGGTTATAGGACCTGTGAATGCAAGTCAACCTTCCCCAAACCATTCCTCAAACGCACTACACCACTGGCAACACTGGTTTCAGGGATGACTCACAGCTTTCTTGTTGAAAAGTGGAAAATTATTTTTAATGTCAAGTGATGGTGAAAGCTAAAGCTGTTAGTTATACCAGAAGATTTAAATCCAAACCTGTCTCAGGTTTGACTGTATCCTGCTGTGTCACAGGCAACACATTGCTCAAACACAACTTCTGAGATTAGGTTATACAGTGGCACTTTTTTCCTTCATTCTTTCATACATGGAAATGAATAAAGCCTTGAAAAAAATACTTCCAGGCTATATAAAGATAAACAAAGAGCAATAAATGTAAACAAAAATCTCATGTTTATGTGTTGATGTAGTGAGTCAGAATAAACATGACAGCTTTACCTGAGAAGATAGTCTGAAAACAAACATCTTATGTTTGGCAACAGGCACAGAAGATATTTAAAAGAAACACCAAAAATAAACTTAGCAACATACTTTACAACTCCCACAGGTAAGCCTCATTCACCCAGGCAGGCTCACCAAAGTGAAGAAAAAAGCAGAATACTGTAGTGCTGGGTGCTGAGCATCCCTCAGGCCCTGTATTCCACACACTGCCTGTATCCCACACAGCTGCCACTTGAAACCTGCCGTACAGGGCTAACCTGTTCAGATAGTAAACACTGACCTGAAAACAATAACAAATAAGAAGTTCAGCAAAGGGTAGCATAGTGAGCTAGACTCACAGAGCCCACGAAGGAAAGAAAGAGACTGGGATAGGCACAGATATTTGTTTCCAGCTTTTATACCCTGGACACCAGCTCAGGCAGGATGTGACATGCAAAACTATGGCAAGGACTTGAACTTCATCAGGGAGTGCTGTCAGCCTCCTCTGTGTCTTTGGTAATGCTGTTCTGACCTCTGTGACACCTGAATTCCTCATGTATGATCCAGAAAGATGATTTTCTATCAGGGTAACAAGGAAGACAAGGGGATTGCGAAAGACGCTGCTAACCCTTGATTGTGGTAATGGAAAGTTAATTCCATATAGCCTAAACCATTTTGGAGCAGAGAGCAGACAGACTACATCCACCTGGCAGAAATTCCAGTTTCACAATGACAAACCTAGTCATGGAAGAAATAGAGGGAAATTTTGAAAGCTAGATATTATGAGTAACATAAATTCAATCAAAGAAGAGATAAAAGATCAGGAGAACCATGAAAGCCATGAAAACTTCCATACTGTCAGTTTCTGAACAAAGCTAAATACCCTGAGTTCATCAGCTGCAAAAGCATAAAATTAGCAGAGAAATCTGGATAGATTTGATTTAGTAGGATGTCTGGCCCCAGCCTCAGAGAAAAACAATATTTCAATTTTTACCCCCTAGTTAGAAGGTACCACAACACAAATTCACATCAAAACCATTGGTCTTTTGTCTGTATCTGCTTGATTCAATAAAAATACAATGGTGAGATATTTCCCCCTTGCATTTAAAAGCAAAGGTTAGCAAGCCAGAGGTTAAACTGTGAGGTTTTTTTAATCAAGACTCATTGTTCTTGAAGGCCAAAGCATTATGTTTCCTTCTGGCTTGGGAGACAGCTGCATAGGCAGAGCTACGGCTTACACTAACCACAGTCAGACAAATGGCATCCTGTCTCTCTTTTCGTTTTAATAGTACAGTCATTTCAGTAAAAGATGCTGAAATAAATACATTCAAGAAGCAACAGAATAATCGCCCTTCCCAGGGCTGCGAACTCTAATTTTTGCCTCTTCTAGTGTAGCATCATTTCTTACACCTCAAGTATCAAACATTGACACATTCACTAACGGTGAATCTTAAGCTGAGGAAAGGGGAGGTATAACATGGTTCTCTGTGTGTTATACCTGGTGGGTTTTATTAGAAAATAAATAACTCTGTGTTGTACTTGGTAGCTTTTGTTAGAAAGCAAATTAAACCTTAATTCTCCAAATTTACTGGCTAAATGATCAGGAGATTATTTTATCCTTCACTGGGTTCAGTTTGGCATCTTTTGAGGTCAGTGAGGGTTTCTTCATTGAATGTTGAAATACATCATAATGAATCATTAATTATCCAAAGTTGTTTGATAGCTAAGACCTCTGTTATATTCCACAGATATTAAGAGAATTTTCTAATATGTTACTCATTTTCATTTTTTCCTACTGCTCTGTGTGGACACTCTCTGTTTGTAGATAAATTTCCAGGAGAATTTTTTTCTGTTTAAGTGATTATTCTTCTAGAGAGGTTTACTTTCTCTTGGAAGCATTTTAGCTGTAGACAAAGTCAATGTTTTCTGAGGAGTCAGGGCTCCTATCCTTAGGGTGAGAATAAGCTTCCTGGAAGGAATCGCTTCTAGAAGTGATGGGACAAGCCTTGGATGGTAAAACTCCTTCATTCCCAGCCAGGGAGTCCCCTCCCACTTCTGGGCCCATTCCCTATGGCATCCTTGCAGCATCATCTTTCAGTACAACTCATCATTAATCTTCTTTCACTTCTGCTTGAAATGTCAAAAAGCTGAAAAAAATTTGTGGCCTTATTACATTTCTTCAGGAAAAATAATTTCATTTTAAATGTTTCCTCATTATTACTTTCTTTCTCTAAGTTCCTTCAATTTCATGAGTTAGGAGTATATAATTTTAGTTCCTGACCTTGAAGGATATCTGATTCATCAGCAGAAATTTTATCTAACTCCCTCTTGCCCACACATAGTAAAGAAGCATATTGGTCAGAAAAGCACAGGATGCATATGCCTCTCAAATATGCTCAGGCTTGCATGAATAGCAAATATCTTCCTATATACAAGATGCATAGCTTTTCAAGGAAAGCTAAAGCATGTCAACTGCTTTTTCTGTGGACCCCCTGAGCTCTGGAAAGGAACACAAAACCCGAGGTTCAATGTACTTTTTGTCCCCCTATGTGTGCACAAGACCCTCCTGCCTTGTGCTGATCAACAAAATATTTTACATTAGTATAGTTTTCCTACTTTACCAGCTGCCTTTCTGTCCCACAGCACCCACAGGTAGCAATTTCTGTTGATATGGGAGATCATGAGCACTTAGATGTTACTACACAGTGCCTAAAAACCAGTTTTCAGAATAGGTTTTTTTTAAGCTAGCCAACATTAGAAATCATCCTCAGCACAAGCCAAGTCAAAAGCAAGGAAAAATGCTTATTTATAAAATCCAAAATAAGCAACAGAGTTGTAGAGATTTTTAACATATCAATAGCAAAAAGGAAAGAAAAATTTCTCTAAAATCAAATCTAAGAGGCCCACCATTACCTCTTTCTTTCTTGTCTCACTTTGTACCTAACTCCCAAACAAGATCTAAACCACAGCTGACCCACGTGGACATAGTCTCAGAGCTGGTGTACACTCTCCATCACAAATATATATTATAGAAGGGAACTTGCAGCTAAGGAAGAAGGATAACCTAAAACCCTTTACTCCTTCTTGCAGTTTTGCATGAAGGTTCATTCAAATTCATCTCCCCTCCTTCATTCAGGTGTTTCCTTCAATGTCATCTCCCTGGTTTATTTACTGGCCTAACATTTTCAAATGCAAATCTCCCTTCAACAGGCCAGATGCAAACATCTCTTATCCTTTACTGAGCTATCAGTAAATCATTAACCCACAGAGGAGCAAACAACTGCCACTTATCAAGACAAATCTCATTGTGAAGTTTTTTCAGGTTCCAAATTTCTTATTTCAAATCAGTGTATGGATAGACAGTCACAGCTGATGCTAACATTAAAGCATGATCTGTGCTTTTGGGGTAGAGGTCTCTGGGATAATTAATGCACTCCAGCTTCTCCCTGAGCATTACCATGAGCCCGATGTGACACGGCCACCAGGCCCGGAGCAAAAGCAGAAAGACTCCTTGTTGTCAAGTGTGAGAAGGACAAGCATTTAATAGTTCTTCAGAGTTTTAGGCTGCAGGAATCCATGGCATCTGCAGCAGAGGATCTGAATAGATGTATTCTTCCACCAGATTCTGACACATATTTATTAATACAACATGAAAAAAGGGGGGAAAGACACAGCAGAATCTAAGCCTAAGAATGTCTTCAGCCTCAACAACTCCAAGTCACCATATAAAAAAATTCCGGAAAGTCAGATGGGCAGCTTGCAGACAGCTCTTAGTCAGCCCAAGAGCACAGCTCCTGCCTGAAGCTGACCCAGAGCAGGTGTGCTGAGCATCAAAAAGCAAACCCCACTCAGCTGTGCCCGCAGAACCTCAGCCCCCACACATCACCTGGCCCTGCTCCAGAGACCTGAAACCAGACCCTCATCAAGGCACACTGAATGGGGAACTGCAGAGCTGAGTCACTCTGTTTGGGGCTGCCCCCACATTTAAAAACATTTTGGTTATTGATCTAAAGATTCATGACTCACAGGCTCAATATAGCGCTGGGTTTAAAAGACTGCTTTGTTCTTGGAAGTGACACATTTGATCTCCTCAGGGCAACCACCCTCCTCTGCGACACCTGTTTCCTCAGAAGAAACTCCACAAGGAGTTGAAGAGATGCCCAGGGGAAGTGGCTTGTGCAGCTTTTTGTAGCCTGCAAGGCAACATCATCCATTCTGTGGTGCATTACAGAGGATTACCATAATGTCTCTTCTCACTTCCCAAGAGATGAATCTGAGATCTCCATGACCATAAGGAATCATTCACTACTTATAACTGTCTAACTGAACAGCTTTAAACCAAAAGAAGAAATCAAATTGGACTCTAAACACCTAAAAATGTGACCTTGACCTAAAGAAGCACTCTCAAAAGCCACAGAAATAATTTGGGGCCAAACTTCAAGGATCTCATCAACTTCCTATATGGAAGCAGCAGCAGCTGCAAGTGACCTTGTTGGTGCTCAGTCATGTTCAGAAAATACATTTCATTGTGCTCTAGCATGCTTTTCTTGCCTGGGGAAATTCATTTTGCATGTGTGATGTCTCTTTGAATTAACTGCCATTAGTTTTGTAATCAAGCACTGTTGAGCCAACAGGAAGACAAGGACTTATGGTATTTTAGCGTGGAATACTCACAAAAAAGCCCAAAAATTGGCCCAATATGCTGTAAAAGACCACAATACACGCATTCATTCATACAAAAATTAAGTATATAATCACATGATGAGCAAAGGACTTCGTGTGATGGTATACAAATTTAAAACACATACAACCCTATTTAAATAAACTGCACACTCTGCTAGATTCCAAAAAAAGATGAAGTTACAGTAATTGTCACTTTCAGTTTTATATAATTTCCCAAATAAAAATGTGAGAGTTGCCATTAACTAGTACTGACAATGCATATACAGTACACACATTTGTCAATTTCATTAACCTTCCAAATTAGGTATTCACGGGGAGCTAATGGCAGCATAACACATCATTACAATATTCAATGCAATTTCATGGATATTATGTATAGGGAGAAATTTTAGGCTCTCTTGTTCTTACAGCTGTTAGAAAATATTATACTTTGCAAATATCACATTAGTGATCGGCAAATGCTAAATAGCAGAATCTGAATAGCTTGAATTATGTCCCACTCTCCCGCCTCTCCTCATCAGGAATGGGGGTTGCCTCTATTTGTGTCATATTTGGCCGTAAGTAAGAAGCACAAATCATCTGCCTGGACTTTTCACCCTCCTCACCATTGCTATTACAGCTTCCACAGCCCAAATTGGGATCCACAAGGTTTGCTTTTACTTTACCCATTGACTTTCTTGATGACCTTGGGCAAATCACTTAATTTCTTGCATCTGCAACAATTTCTTCTTCACAGAGCACAGTGCAGATAAAATCTATTATGGTTCATGAGGGACTGAAGTCCTGGTAGAAGGGTTAATTTCCTCCTCATAACTCATAAGGGAGTTTTACTACAATGGGAAGAGTAGGTCTTCCAGCTGGAAATGAGAGTGGGAAGGCATTGGATATGAGAAGCAGAATGTGGGCAGGCGTGGGAATAAGAAGAAAACAACTGATACTTTCAATTATGTAAATTAAGATTTATATGGTGATGAGGCAGGAGAAGGCACTCAGAAGAGAAGAAAAATAAAAAGATGTTAAGTAAAAGGAGTATTCTTAGGAAGTCAGAACGTGCAGGAAAGTAACTTTGTGGTGCACAAAATGGAGAGATGGGTCATAGGATCGTAGACTTCAAAAAATAATATGTTCTTACCATCCACAAAGGAATATGAAAGGAAAATACTGTCCTGCAAGGCCAAAAGTGGACATGAATGACAAAAACTAGGATTTTTCAGCTTTGATGAACTTTAAACAGTTTTCTTTTCTAAACCTCTTTGAATTCCTCAAAGCACTCATATTTGAATAAAGTCAGCAGGACTGAACCTCATGGAAATTATTCTAGCTTGAGCAGAAAATCCTTAATTCTAAGACTTTTGCCTCTTTTTAATTAGAAAGCATTTAGAAAACAAATAAGGCATAGGAACTTCTTGATATTTTCCCTTCTGACAACATTAAAGTGTTTAAATAATAAAAACCATCAGCAGTCATGTTATGGCGAAATAAACACATACCCATGTGTAATTTAGGAAAATAACAAATTCCCATGCAAGCCATCCCCCTACAGAAATGGTCAAGCTTACTCAAAGAAACTTTAATTGAGATTTGCCTTTCTGCTTGATGCTGTTTTCCCTGCAGACCCTAAACAGAGCTCAATAAAGGACCTGTTTACCTTGTCAAGCAGGAATAGAGCTAAATGCCCCTATAGCATTCCTTACCAAAGGAAAGTGGAGTTTTCTGTAGGTGGCAGCATGGTGGGCAGTGTTAGCATAGTGCTTCTAACCCATGGCTATGTTACATCTTAAAATATCTAAGGTTCTCTATTCATGGAAAATGCTTTGGATGGACCAGCTTTGCAACAGCCAGCTCGTGTTAATTTGAATCACTTTGGTTTGCTTTTCTCACTGTTGCTCTCACTGCCAAGGGCTGTCAAAACACATTGTCCTGCTTTCAGAAAAGAGCCACATACTGTGTCATGGAAAGATACAAAACACAGCTGATAAAACTGCACAGAAGAGTTCAGCTGTCTTCCCAGTCTATGTATTTAAATAGCATTCTCCTATAGAAGTGAAGTGGTTTGTACGTTAATTTGTCTTTCTTCCCCTCCATATGGAGCACCTGCTTCACTTAGCCACCTAAGCCACCTAAATTTTGCATTTAGGTTTCTTTTCTTTTAGTTTAGTTTTCCATTTTGAAGACTTGAGTACCATGAAAGTGAGCTTTTAGCCTTCTTCCTCTCAGAAGAGTTAAAGTGATCCATCCAATCAGTTCTGGGGGTTCAAAAAGAATGACATTGGCATATTCTTATTGCTCAACTTCCTATTGTAACATACAGAGAAAATATAGAACAAAATAGGTGACTCTGCATCTCCAATAATATGTAGAAAAAAACAAAGTAATGTTCCAGCTTCTTTAAATTCTGGCCAGCACAAAACTCTCTGATAACTGGGGAAAAAAAAAATAAAATAGCAAACTATATAAAAATAGCAAAATAAGTAGCAACACTTTTTTTTATAGTTGGAGATTTACCACAGGCAGAAAAAGAGCAATCTTTGACACAGGAGAGAGGGAATATTTTTAATAAGGTGCTGTGCCAAATTGGCATGTTATGCCTATGCATAAAGTATCCTGGTGTCCTTTAAATTAAAAAAAAAAAAAAAGAAAAAAGAAAAAAAGAAAAAAGAAAAAAAGAAAAAAAAAGAAAAAAAAGTTCAAGCTGGACAGAAGTGCCAGCAAATGTTATAAGCCAGTGGATAGTGGGTGGGTGGTGTGAAAACGTTTCATAACTGCTAACAGCAACCCTGTTGTGAACCAAACAGCTGTGCACAGAACACAGGTGTGCTGCACAACAAGGGCTATTCATGCCTTCCCACAGGGCGCTGGCCAGGTTTGCAGAGCCACAGCTGACCACATAAAGCATGGAGGATGGAAAAGGCTGGGAGTGAAATGTCCACTAAAAGTGTAAACAGCGGACACCACACAGGCACAGGCACACACACACACACACACACATTTTTAGCACGTTTTGCTCACTGCTGTAATGAAAAGAGGTAAGGAAAGCCTACTCTGCTATGAGAAGCAGAGAATATAATGACATAGGAAGTTAAAAGGAATGTTATGTGCATGAAAAAATAGGCAAATAAAACAGAATTGGGATACGGCACGAGCCAAAATATTCATAATTTAACTGAACATGTTGTTCCAATAAATTCTTTCCTCAATGTATCAAAGACATTTGTAATTATAGAAAATGTAGAAGATATTCCAAATAATGCTAGCATAGAGGTTACAGATTCTCTTCCTTTGTACAGAATCTCCAAGAGAGAAGACAAATTTCAGGAAAGTAAAATATTAAAACCATTTCCCTTTCATATGCTCTGCATAAAGTGTTTTTGCAGCTTTTTTTTCACAAATATCAGAGCAGTAAAAGGTTGGGGGGATGGTTGGGGTTTGTTTCCTTTATTTTTTAACAAGATTTTTAGGAGATGGTTTAAAAAACAATTCACGTGAAAAAGGAATGATAATCAGAAACCCCTGAATTCCAATTCTGGATATAGAAATCCTGTGTTGAGCATTTCAATTGAACACATATGCAAATATTATGATTCAGTTTCAAAAGGTAGAATACCTCTGTGTAAAAGCAAAGGACTACCTGCCCAAGCAGACCTTTTCTGTCTATTTTACCTATTGTGAAAAGGTAATTATTTATTAAAAACACATACAAGATTTGTAGCCACATGGTACTCAGGAGGAATGAATGCTTTCCAGTTGTAGTATGGAAAAGCCACCTTTCATGAAAGAAAAAAGGCAATGAAAATACAACATACCATAACCATGATGCTGACTAATATCTCCACGTTTAAAATTCCCACCGAGCAGTTCAGTTAAAGGTGAGATGCCAGACAACACCAGCTTCGACACAGAAAGGCCCTGTCTGATTCCTACCACTGCTGGTATTCCTGGCTTCATTTCTGCTTTCCACACAGGCTACAAGTTATTGAGCCTGAACAAGTTTGATGTGTCAGCTAAAAGTTACTCTATGATACAAATATTATATATCTATAATAAAGTGAATAATTGACCTTTTAAACATAGAAGATCTTCCAATTCTCCGAGTACCTTTTTGCATGACCACAGTGAAGAACCCTAGTTCCTGTTTCTCATGATAGCCCCATTTCAAAGAATTTAAATATTGAACCAAGAATCCTGTTGGTTGCAGATGTAGGGCCTCAGTACAACTGTCAGGGACGTGCAAGAGCAGCATCAGAGATAGTTTCCCTGGGTGGCTGCAGCCACACGTCTCTGGCCTAGATGTGTATCTGCCCAACGCTCGGAGTGTGGCTGTCCCACCCCGTGAGCAGCAGCTGGTGGTCAGCCTCCTGAACCACACATCAGAAAATAGCACACACGAGCCCTGCTGTTTGTGAGTTATGGCCACTATCTGGGGTAAACTGAACATCCTCTCTCAGCAGCTACAAAGGTCTAGAGAAACGCTTTTATCGCATTGTTATTTTTGCTTTCTTCTAAGATGGCCCCAGCTGCCACAGGAAAATGGGTCCCAAGACCAACCACGATCAGCAATTTCCACATGCATTTTTCATGCTACTTGGAAATCTGATTAAAAATCCAGTGTTTGACACCATTAAAACACTTGCAACTGAAAAACGGCCTGCAGGTCTTCACTCACTCAGTGAGCACTGGCAGCTGTGCTCCAGCAGGGCACACATTTCTCATTGGTTGTAATTTTGCCCATAAACCTCAAGAAAGAGAGCCATCTCAGGACCAGAGTGCAGTTCACCCTCTAGCTTGGTGAAGTCCCTGGCCTCTCTGCCAAGCTGTTGGAAAGTGCCTGAACTGGCTGATCACCCAGATTTGGGCTGAGATCCTCAATTTATCACCTCTAATCCAATAAATAGTTAACATATTTAACCATAGGAGTTAATTCTGTTTCATCTAACTGCTATTCCTACACGATGTTGCAGGTATTCAGTCACACTTCCTTGTCTATAAAATACGCTCTAGAAATTTAAGTTAAGGCAAAAATAGAGTAAAGATTGGCTAGCAGCTTGTGATTAGGAACATTTCATTCGTCACAGCTTACTTAGAAGTGATTTACACTTTCCTCAAAATGTTGAGCAAACCTGAAGCACATGCTCGCAAAATTCTCAAATTCCTTTTGGAGATCTCCCTTTAGCAGACAAACCCAGCTTCTTTCCAAAAGTCTACCAACAGAATTATATCTGTCTTGCAGCACTGCTGTAAGCCAGCATCCTGTATTTAAAGAGTCACCAAGCAAATTACAGGACCACTGGATCTACTGTCTCTCTGTAAGTGCTGGTACTCTACTGGAACCAACATATTATCCTTATGTATGATGTAAATTGTTATAACGACAACAACCTTGAGAAAAGTTTTCATAAACTAGGAGAGCTGAAGTTCTGTACTGTCATATTAGTCAAAAAATTGTTTAAACAATGGCACTGGCTCTCCATTTATTCAATTGCTACAGGTCTACTCTAGCTTGAGCAAAAGCAAGAGCAGTTCCAGCCCAAGGAGATCTAACACCTTCAGAAGGGAACTTTAACATTGACATTCTCATATTAAACCTTGCAATCCATCTTACAGAAACCCTATTTTTATGCTTTTTCATGTGGAAATGAATGACTTGCTGTTCTTTTGTGTGGTAATTTAGCCAAGCAACAATTATTACTTTGTGTCCTTAGCTGTGGAAAGGACAGTGTTTAGTTACTTCAGTTCATTCCCTTTCCTCTCTCTTTGGAATTATAAATTATATATTTTTGCCTTGTTGGGGAAGATGAAAGTCTTATAGATATGATTACCTTGCAAATGATGCTGGAAATATGGAAAGTATGATCGAAATTGAGATGAAGACAAGATTTGAGTTAAAGAGTAACTAAGAAACAATGGTATAGCTGGCTGAAAGTAATCCTCCTTCTTGATAGAACAATACCCTCTGCCTAGGCAGGTCCAAAGGTCAGAACAAACCATACCTACCTGGTAGAAGATTCCTAAAAGTAGTTTTTTAAGGTTTAAGATATAACCCTGTATGGTAATGCTATAATTCTTATAGGTTGCATGCAAATATTGTAGAGTTTGTAGCTTGTTTCATTGGTTAAAGAGAATTAGAATATTCAACAGAGAAGATGATTTATTGTATTGTAAATGGCAAATCGCTCTTTTTGCTCTCTCTTTTTGCCTCTTTCTCTCTCTTTCTCTGGCCTGCTTTGAGCTGCGTCTTGCAGCTCAGCAGGCCTCTCATACCCATGCTCTTTCACAATAAACTCCCATGCTTTAAACCCATCTTTAGAGATCTCTCACTTCTATTTTACCCCTATAACCAAATTCCACAGAGTTAAATCCTACATTGCCTTTAGAAGAAGTTTACAACCAGAAATAAATCAAACTCATCTGAATATTTACCTCGCCTAAATATTACTATAGAAATTCAATTTCTAATCTCAAACACAGATAAACTTTGCACCCCTATTGTTTCTTCAAAATTGTTGATATATTTTTCAAATCAAAACCAAATTCAGTTTCTTAGAGAGATCTGTACATAAGGGTTAAGAACAAAAAACTAACAGAACAACTGCTGTGTAAAGGAGGGATACAGCACGTAAAAAATGAAATCCTTCTTCATAAGGTTCTTTTATTCAAGAACTGTAATTTTATAAAGTTCTTAAAGCAAGCTTCCAGATAAATTAAATCATGGATTAATATAAATTATACAAGTTATCTTTACAACAAAAGATTAGTGCATTATTAAATCACACATATTATCTTCCCATTATTTATTACAGTGCTTGGCCCAGTAGCACCGGCATAGCTAATACCTCTGCAAAAATTCAAAGCCCAGTGAAGCCTTCAATGTACAAATCACACTAATCACTTCTTAGAAGCAGATTACCTTCAAATGAGAAAATGTGAAGAAATTGCACCAACTGCAACAAACAAAAAACCCACTAGTTATTTAAAGAAAATTGCATACAGCAAAGTTGCCAAGACGTTACAGTATCTCCATCACAGCTGGAGGTGGATGGCTTCTGTAGGCTTGGGCAATTCACATTTCAAATTCTTTTCCCACTGCCCACATGTTCAATTTTACTCAACAGTAAGCCCTATTTCTCCCTTATTTACCTTCTAAAGCAAAGCCTACATTGGTGGGAATGAACACCGAAGTGACACTTAGAAAAAGCAACATCATTTGAACAGCTGTAGACAGTCTGTTATTTATCAGAAATTTTAACAAAGGCCAAAGGAAAAAAGCAGCAGTTCAGCAGAGAGCGAGTCCTGCCCTAGCACAGCTGTTACACAAGATGCAAAAATTTCAAAATGAGAAAGTAAACACCACTCTATATTCTAGAAAAGAGGGAAGAGATGTTTCTTCCCAATCCTTGGAAATAGCAAACTTAACACTAATTAAATGCAAACATCCCCCCACCCCCCAAACACAAAAGCTGGGATCCAGCCGTCATTCTTTCCCTGTGGAATTACTTTGTTCACACTACCCACAGGGTAAAAAGCTACAGATGCAGGACAGACCCTTAGCAGCAGTAAAGCAGGACTGCTTCATTGATGTTCATGTTCACTGCTCTCAAGGGTCGCTGGACAGGCACAGAGTTCACAGACAGACTCTGCCAACAGATCACAACTTGGTGCACTGCAACTGTGCTCTTCTCTAAAAATTTATTTCCTTTTTTTTCAGATTAATTCAAGCTACAAGATACCATCTTTCTCTCTGGCCCTTGACCTTCTAGATAACCTTTCTTTACATCAGAAAATTATGTGTAGGAAAAAATAATATTAATTAAAATGCAGCATACTTTTGATTTACTATCAAAAAAAACACACAGGGGTAAACTCTGTCCAGACTTGTTAAAAGCAGTGCAGAGAAATCCTCTCAAGGGTCCTTTCACAGTTCTTTCATTGACGGCAGGAACTGATGCTCCTTTGATTTTAGGATTAAGAATTCCAAACTGTCCCCATTCTGCAGATAGAGACAAACTGATAGTAGCTCGAGCATGAGCATTTGATTTAGCTGCTCTGTCATTTAGAGGCTGTCACTCTTCAGTGCTGTCATTTACAGATAAGATGGCAAATGTACAGAAGAAAGAAAACCCCAAACCTTTCCTTGAATGAAGGTGATACTTAAAAACACCCTCCTCACAGCAAAAGGCAAGTCAAACAGCCCAGCTTTGCACCAGTAGTGCAGGTACTATATAGGCCTGCACTTTTGGAACCTGATATATAAAACAGCCTTACATGGAACAGTGTGGTCCTCAAAACACACACCCAACATGACAGAGAGGTGAAGAGTGCCCCACTGCTCACTCACTTGGATGTAGGGCTGAAACTAATGCCTGCAGACTCTGTGGGGTTGAGCAGTGCATGGAGGGAGACAGAAGCAGAAGGTCCCACCACTTGTGCATTGGTTGTCTTCACAGGGTTCTATGAGTACCTGTCACCATCTTTCCTCATAGCTGGTAGAATAGGCCAGTTCTCCCAAAATAAAACAAACACCTGGAAAGCTGTTTGGGGATACATACCTTGATTTACTAAAGGCAACATCTCAGGCTGATAGAGGACACCAAGAAGTGGAAAGAGGCCATCTTTACGTCCTGATCTCTGTAAAGAGAAATTTGGAGCATCAGCATCTTCCAAACAGTGCATGTGGAGATCAGGTGCCTGACCTAAGGTTAAAAAAATCCTGCTGTGGCAGGCAGACATCGTATCTACACTGGATGATGGGCAGGTCCAAATATGCCCTATTTCAGATCTCAGACAGGCAACAGCATCAAGAGACAGCGATGGGCAACATCCATGTCAGGCACATCTTCAACTAAGTGATCCTCCAGCAAGAGTGTTGCTGGCCATGCCTGCAGTGCCCAGGGGTCCCTGTGCCTCCAGTGCCACCACAGACCAAACTACTCAGTGATGCAGGAGATAATACAAGATTAAAGGGTGGCAGGGCAGGTATTTCTTTGTGTAATTGTACTATTGGCAGTTTTCTTCTCTTCTTATTGTTATGTCTGGGGAAATCAGGGAAACAAGGTCTGGCCATCTGGGCATCTACAAGAGCAGCTGTGTTGTACAGACACCTGTGCCTCGTAGGGCTGACACCAAAAACCAGGCAAGAAGTGACACAGCTCTGTTTTTCTGAGCACCACTGATATACTTTGAATATTTTTCATACAAAACAAAATAAAAAGGCAGCACACCATGGGAAAAACTGTATTTGAGGCATCTAAAAGTCAGACATAGACTGGATATTAAATCTTATTCTTCTACCATCCTTTGAATGTCTGAATTGCTAGTACTGGGATATTCTGGGCTAAGCGTTGTCCATATCCCTTGTTGGAATAACTTTCTTTTGTGTAAACAATAACATATTAGCTGGAAAAGGAATCCAAATCATCATCTTCCACCTACCATGGAGTCCTTCATTATATGAAGTCCCTATTTTTCTCCCTGATTCCTAAAGAAAAATTTCCCTTCTGGGAAGTGAGAGGCCCATGACAAAAAGTCTCAGAGGTCACTTCAGAGAAATCCTTTTGTTGCCTACCTCTAAGCCCTGGTTTGGGGTACAGGCTGGGGTAGGTGACCAGAAACTCATCACAGTTAAGGCATCCTGGGGTTACAGCAATCTGAGATTTGCCAATGAAAAACTGTGTTGTCAGAATTACTGCTGACCATCATTCTCCTTGACTCCATTCTACAGCTATTTCCCCTGGTTATTCAGTAAGCAGAAATCTGCTGCAGTGCTCTGAATGCTCTGTGCCTTATATCATACCCCAAAGGTCCAAAGCAATACACCAAAGAAATAACATTCTAGATGTGCTCAGTTGTAACACCACAGACAATGAAAAAAACCCTCAATTTTCCAGTTATTAATAGAAAATTAGAAACTTCTGGATTTTTAATAATTCACTTGCAAGATTTTCCTTTTTAAAACAAATACTCACTTTTCTAGGAATTGCTGACTACTGTGTTTATAAAAAGGAGCCCATTTTTGCTGTGTCTAGAGAAGGACAAGGAAAATATGATGCACAAACTAGGGAAAGTGCAGAAAAAAATATTGGCTGCAAAGTCTGTGCTCCTGAAGACAACCAAGGACAACATTTAACCAGAAACAGGTTTAGACATTCAGCTGTCAGTATTTCCCTTAAGCATTAGAGACTTCCAATCTGCAGATAAAATCCTGATTCATACAAATATGTATGCTAAATAAGTGTATGAATCAACCAAATCTTTTCAGGAAATTTAATGAGAAATGACCATTGAAAAACTGAAGTGCTTGCAAATTGATATATATATATATTTATGACATATAATGCATGGCTTCATATGCTTCATTTCACTTTCAAAGTAAAATCTAGTTGTTACTAGGGGAGCAGGATTAGTGTATACTCATTAGCCAGGTGTTTACAGAACTTGCCTGTATGAAACATGATAGGTTAAAACCCACTTATACCACTCACATCCACAGCAGCATTTCCACATACAACCTCACATGTGTTTCAGCTTTGAAATTTAAAGCACATTAGCTCAGTGTTAACTTAGGACATCAATGTCTTTATCTGGAATAAGCCAAAAATAATTTATTTTTTCTTATCCGTCAGCTTTTCACTAGAGATTCAACATGTATTGTCATGTTCACAAATCATTCCAATTGAAATAGAAAAGCTGTAAAATGTAAGAGGGGAAAACAAAGACCATAAAAATAATTTATATGGGGTTTTTTTCAAAGATAATATCAAAATCATTAATAAGAACTTCTGTAACCCTTTTACTCAAATGTAAGAGTCTTCAGTGGCACTTGAACAAATGTGTCTTCTGAATAAATTTTGTTTAGCAGAAAGTATAGCCTCTGCTAAAATAACTTCTAGGTTCTGTTTTCAAAGCACCCTCCTTTTGTGGTAGATATTTATAGCGTACTTCATGTGTTTCCCATAGGAGAAATCTATGTATATATTTTTGCTCTTCGAGAATATATTAAGAAAATTCTACAGTACAGTACTACAATTATTTTATAGGATTCAAAACAGGAAAAAAAAAAAAAGTTGTCTCTCTTCTGAAATCTAAAGTCTAAATTTTAGCTAAGGAATAACTAGGGCAAATCAACCAAAGAGATGAGGCTACAGCAACACCCTCACAACTGTTTTTCAGTTTAGGAAAAGGAAAAACAAATGTCATTGTCACACTTACTTTAAATTGATAATAATAGGGGGCACAGAGGTTCTGAGCCAAATACTACATAAGGCAGCAGAAAGATATGTAATGGATATAGTGGTGCTTTGGATCAGAACTACTGTTTCTATCAAATTAAAGCTAAATTTATAAAGCAACTTAGCTCACTCTGTTAAACTCAGTGAGCTAAGTTTATCATCATATTTTGCAAATGCCTGATGAATGCCTTTGAATAAGCAATGCTCTGAATAAGGTGAGTTTCAGGAAGACATTTAAATGGATAACAAAAGCTTTCCCTTGAAGAGCACATTATTGATGTGAAGTCCCCCAGCTGCACATTGCTGGAGGCTGGGACTGCACACTGTGGGAGTGCCCTGCTCCTGCACCACCCACCTGCATCTCCTGTCATCCTCTGCCAGAAACAAGGCACCAACTGGGGGACCTTTGTCTAAAATGGCATTTAAACCTTCTTATGCACTATACAGAAATTCAGACTGGTATCTCTGCAAAACTTCTTCCCTCTCCCCTCATACTTCCCACTCTCTCACAGTTCATCATTCTACAAATTTTATTTTCAAATCTTTTTTATTCTAAATCATTGTCAAATTAAAACCAGGCTCACAAGATCAATTATAGACAAGTGCAACAAGCAAGTGGCTTAAACTTATTTCTCCTGACAACAGGGTAGTGCAGGGCTCTCCCTACCTAGCATTTTACTAGGGCATCTTTTAGAAGTGTTAGCAGAAGATTACACAGTCCTTCTTGATTACCTCAGACCTTAAATTTATTATGCCCCTATCACACACAGCTATTATAGTAAACTGCAGGTTTGTAATTGCTCTCCGTGGGAGAAGGTTCAAGCCCTTTGTTTCTTCCTCAGAAGCATATTGGGCCTGATCCAATTCAGGCCAGACTCATACTGTTCTCTTCTCTAAAAATCTATTTCCTTTTTTTTTTTAGATTAATTCAAGCTACAAGATACCATCTTTCTCTCTGGCCCTTGACCTTCCACATAACCTTTCTTTACATCAGAAAATTATGTGTAGGAAAATATAATATTAATTAAAATACAGCATAGTTTTGATTTACTATCAAATAAAAATATGATAATATTACTGAAGAAAAAATCTTGACAGCAAATCACTATAGAAAGCAAGTAAAATCAAAGTATAGTTGTGAGACAGAATTAGCAACATAAGCATACTCCTCTCAGATGCAGATGCAGTCACTCAGTTGTGTTACCACTCGAATGCAGGGGTGGGATCTTTGCCCACTCACGAGCAGTTTTTGTCTCCCCCAGAACCCCCCTTGAGGTTCTGCCAACAAGCTGAGAAGGAAAAGAGCTGCTCACTCTGAAGGCGGCCCTCTGGGGTAACCCTGTTTCACAAATAATGAGACACCCATCCCTCATTCCTACACACACCTATACATCACCTGCACTTGTACCCTGGTGAGTTTGTGTCTGGATATCCTCCTAAAGCAAGAGGTGTTTGTCTTTCCAGTTAGTTGTTCTGTGTGAAAAAGCAAACTTCAATGCCATTTTTTTTTTTCAAGGCACCTAAGAAATATTGTTCATTGTGAATGAATATGCGTAAGAAAAATATTCAGCTCAAAGAGAGACCAACATAGACAATGGCGATTGCAAGGAAAGGTGGTACTTTTATTCCAACCTCATGGTGTTCCCAGGAATTCTGAGTTTAACAGTAGCTCAGTAGGGCAAACGTCCACACATAAGCTTGGCTGTCACACATTATGAGTCCTCAAAACCTACCCTTCCCAAAAGATTTACCCACTGCTCAAGGTCCTCCACTTGAGAATCCCCCACAAAAATTGCTTCCAAAGAGGAAAATCAATAGAGTTCTTCATCGGACAGAAATATGCTATAATCAGGTTCAGAAAGTGATTAGCATGGAAAAGATTGCTGATTTAGGAGCTAATATCAGTGACAAGTCCCCTAGCATTTAATTTTCACATTGTAAAGGCTACTACTCTTCCCAGATTCTCACTATTGAGTTAAAACCAGCTTACAATATTTGCCCATTCCAGCTGCTGGTTTTGTCTTCTGTTTAAATGCTTTTCATTTCTCCTTTACTACATGTTCAGCAGAAAACAATTAACTCTATAAAACTTAGATTTGGGACCACTTCTATATTTAGAAATATTTCAAAGCTGAGGGCTTTTAGATAAGAAGTTCTCATTTAATGAAGGATTAGAAAGTAAAAAAGGGGTCATGTACCTATATTTTATAAAGCAACTAACCAAGCTAAGCTGGAAGATGAATATTGAAATGCCTAACTTTAATTGGTGAATTAAAATGTTTAACAGTCAAAATCCAATTGCATGATATATAGCACTATTGAGCAAAGTTAATATCCTTTGGATGGATGTCATAATTATGTATTTTCATAGCCTAAAATGTTTCATTTTAGTGCTAAATTTCCTGTGTTAGTACTTATGTAATGCAGGGTTAATTTCAATAAATGTACAATGTATGCTATGCTTATGTTACTAGAACATATTGTCAATTTTAATTGAAATTTAGCATTTTTTTCTGCTTCAGAGTACAAATCAATTATTGCTTTTTCTCAGTCTTTCTCAGTCAGCTGCATAATAAAAATACCTTTAAGGGCCCATATATTGTTTCCTCATAAGGCAAGTGGTATAATATTTTGGTTTATATGTATCGGTGATACACCTGAGATTTTATATTTAAGAACTTCTACATTAGCAATGCACTGAAATTTAGACAATTTATGTGCTGAACTATCAGAGACTCTCCAGGAAGGCAAAGCTCAGCAACAATGCTGAGGCTTGACACAAGATCCAAACTGAGGATGTTTGTGAAATGGCTTTCATTGAGCAGAAGAGATTTTATGAGACTTCAGCACAGTAAAGCATTATTGTGGCAGAACTATTAGGGCAGCTCACTGTTTACCCAGCACAGTCCTATTTCTAGAGTATGCAAAAAAAAAAAAAAAACCTGTGAAAATAAAGACTACTTAAGCTACGAATACAAAATCTATTATCCCCAGAAATGTAGGGACTTTTCACTGTTTCCTATAACAACCTTGTCACACTTTTTAAGAATTGTCATAATAAGGAAACAGTTACAGCATTGATTTACTTAAAACTTTGCTGCTGAGAACAGTCCACTTTACAAATTGCCACTTAGTCATATTTAAGTAGTTGCTACTACAAATTTGCTGGAATAAATAAGTAAAATAACAACTGCTTTGACTTTTTTTTTTTTCATTTTTAATCTACTGGAACTTGACCTTTGGGAAATTGAGATTTTTAAAAATTCTCTACATGTTGATTTAAAATATGGAACCTGGAATTTGCCCAAAATGATGATATCCTTATAAAAAGGCATGCTGGTCAAATTTGTTAGTATAAAGCATAGACATCCAACCTTTAAAGCCATGTCAATGTGAGACTCTCTCAGCACATGGGTCTTTAAAGGTCACATACATACTCTGCCTCAATTGAACCCCAAGGGATGCTGTGGCTAAGCACACAAGATGTTCAGACACTACAATCAGGTTTAAATGGGCATATGGCAGAAGAAATCTGTTCCCATAGGAGGAGGAAAAGGAGAAGTAATATCACAAGTGAAATTAAGAAAAATCAGGATGACAGCATATTACTAAACTAATAGAAAGGGTGATACAAAAGGGAGGAGGTTGAGTTGCAGAGAGACACTAGAAATTAAGAAGGTAATTCTGGGAGAAAGGCAATGCACTCTGTGTTCTTTCTGACCTTCAGCTGGAGGAAAATGTCATTCCTTTTGATTCATTTGGGTTTTGGAATATTTCATACTTATGCAATGTTTTCAGTACAAAGCAATCTAATCTCAAAAAAAAAAAGAGCTTGGTTTGAAAGCTTAATAAATCAGGGAGCTCACACAGGACAAAGAAACAAATGAGGAAGTAAGGAATGATGGTTTTTTCACCTGTTTAAAGACAAACTGCTTTCATACACTGGCATCTAGTCCTCAGAATCTTTCAGACACTGCTGCCTCTGTCTGGCAGGCCTTGCTTACAGAGCAGAGGTCAACCTTGGTGAAAAGTTTGGACCCAAATCTGTCTATGATACTATCTATTTGTGTTTACTTTCCTTGGGCTAATAAGGCAGAAATCAGCCTCTGAAAAAACAAACATTTTGTGGAACAGTTTTCCTTCCTCCCTGTCTGAGCCCAGCTCTAAACATGAAACTGCAAATTCAGAAAGGCTCATTTGCCTTCCAAATACATTTTTTGATAGCACTTACCTCTGCAGTATCAATAAAAGTGCAAGGGGCAGGCCGGTGAACACCTCTGGGCTATTGGCACAGAAGTGCAATGCATCATACTCATTTTGCACACAAGAAATTATACAGAGGAAAACAGATTAAAAAAAAAAAAAACACTTTCATTTTACCTTTACTATCATGCATATTTTTTTAAATCTCAAGACCTTCCATTTGAAAACCTCCTCAGGTCTACAAAGTCCTATCTCCACTTGCCTGGACCAACATCATTTTGGGGAAGACTTTTCCACATGGACACATGAAAAATTATGCAAAAATCCTCTTCTGACACCTCCTCTATTCTATCCAAACAAGGCAGGGAGTATTTGTCAGCCCACAACAGTCCTGGAGCTGGCTGCTGCTGGAGCTGAATACAGGATGGAGGGAAGGCAATCCAGAAGAGGCACCACCAGGAGACTGAAGAAGAGAGGCAAATACCTCCTGGACATGGCCCTCGGTTCAAGTTCTCACTCAGATGTGGGCTCCTCCCAAGCGCAGTGCAGATGGCAAGTGCCTTTGCAGTGACTGGGAAAGACTAGATTTGGTCCTTTTTTTTCCAAGTTTCAATTTTTTTGTGGCTCATTTGTTTCCTTTGTTTTCCTTAACGGTACATTCTAACAATATTTTAATTAAAGTCATATCTGTGTACAACTTTGACTGCATCTTAATGAAGGGTTTTTTGTTGGTAGTTTGGGGTTGGGTTTTGTTGTTTTGCTTTCGGGTTTTTTTTGGTCTGGTATTTTTCATTTATAGTTAAAATATCTAATTACCAAGGAAACTATAATGAAATCCACTAAATGTGAAACAACAAACAGAAATTCCAATTAGCAGGGGGACTGATAAAAGAATTTACATTTCCAAAGCTGTAGCCAGATACTTTTTCTTATTATGTTACCTGTTATTCATTTCATGCTATCAAAGTTCCTTTGCACAACAGAGAAGCATTTATAAATTCCAGCCACGATTCTTCACTCAGATAAGCAGCATGTGAGGGAAGGAGGGAGTCAGCAGCAACAAAAGAAACCTAGGAAGTTTCAGTGAAAGTTTCTGGTGAGAAAATTATGAGACTTTTGTCCCTTTCTATTTTTCCTACCTGTCTAAATCCTATATACCTATTTCACCCACAGAAGCATACATAAATTCTTCAGATATTTTTGCAAACTTTGACTTTAGAGCCAGTAGAGAATAACAACAGCTCCTAAGACTACTGTAAAATAGTTCACCTGCACACAGGAAAAATTATGTCAGAAGACATCTGACTAACTGCTGCTTTCATTGATTTTGCTCCCAAGACTAATCATCTACCACAATGCCACTCCACATCACTCTGCTGAGAAGCTGCAACTCAGCTTTTGTTTACAGACTTTTTTAATTACCAGGAATGTCTCCCACAAATGAAGGAACTATTATGCACAGAGTAACAGCACTGTCACCATCACTGCATTCAGGCAGACTCTGGAAATTATTAGCCCAACATAATTTCTTACAAGAGTGAATTGCAAGCTATCCATTGGAGGAAAAAAAAAAAAAAACAAAAACAGAAAAAAAAAAATCCCTCCCCCAAAACTCTTTTCAACATAACATGTAATATAATTTAGGTGAGAAACAGCAGTTATAATGACAATACTTCAGTGTTCTTAAGAGAAAACTGCTGTCTCAAAACTCAGATGTATGGCAAATTTTAGCTTTGTCAAGCAAAATTTTCGCTGATGAAAAATCAGACAGGTCATGTTTCACCTTTTAATGCTAATATCCTGGGGAAAAGAAAAGGTATCCTTTTCTAAACTTTTACAAAAAATCCAAAACCTTTTGTTTAAAGAAATAGAAAAATATAGGATTGTGGAGAATTGCTGATTTTTGTCAAACTGTTTTTGGGGAAACTCACTTCTTTTTCTCTCTCCCTCCTTCTTTTGGTCCCTCCTCCTCTGGAAGGACTCTGGCTGGAGCAGTGGCAGCCTAGAGATCACCCCTGCTAACGGCAGCAGTGAAGTTTGAGCCAGGTTCCAGCTCAACAAGCCAACCCTGTTGCTTGACACTGGGGTGGTTGGGAGTGGAGTAGGTGGCACAAGGAGCCAAACTCAGCCCTTGTTTCAGGAAAACAGAGAGCACTCTCTGAAATAATCTCATCTGGCCAGGGCATAGGAAGCACAGCACCCTTATACTAGGAGGCTTCTGTGGAACCTCAGACACACAGGTGGAAGGGCTGCAGAGAGAAATGGTCTATGAGCCAGAAACAAGAAGCAGTGCCCAGATACCCTTGACCAAGTCCTGGGAATCAGGATCTTGACAAATATTGTGAAAGTCAACTATAGGTATCAATAACAATATGCATCACCAATTCTGAATATATCATTAAAGAAAGACATGGAGCTGATTTTATCCTTTTCCTCAGTCCTCTTTGAATCTTAATTTCAATATCTGCTTCATCTTTTCATATTTCATATTTTTGCTTCCTTTGTATTTTCTGCTTGTCACTACAAAATATTAATGCCACTTTGTACCAGTACATTCTGCTCCCCAGAGCTGCCTGTAATTCAGTGGTGTGGGAACTAATTCATGTGGCCACATGTAATTTGTATAGCACTTTGGGACCCTTTTGGAAGAAAGACACTATAGAACAGGCAGATAATTTGCATTATAAAGGTTCTGGTAGCTGTTTCTTGGATTAGACACTTTAGATTTGTATAATGTTTCTATATCAGAAGAAACAGGAGCCAAATGGGAGAAAAGTCTTTTCCCTGAAGTCAGATATACATTCCATATATTAAGTATTCTATATTCATTAGGATTCTGGTTTTCATTTTGACTTCCAAAACACACTTCTTTTCCATATTCTCTTTCATAGTTTAAAAACAAACCTTTTGAACATTCAAATGAAGGTGTTTCTTTTTGAGTTTAACATAAACATTGTTCTTTTTCAGCAGTAAACCCAACCACAGAGGCAGTTCCAAGCCCCCAGCTTCCCAGAACATAGAGAAAATAGTACAGTCACTCTCTTTGATGGGAGAGTCCTCCTCTCACAGCAGGGAGCATTCATAAGTGCTTCCTACAAACCAGTATCCAACAAGAATGGCCAACAAGATTGTTTTGAGGGAAAATGTTGTATTGCCTCTTCTTACAGAAGTTCCTGGAGAAAAAGGGGGCTGAACTGTATGAGAATATCTGAATGAAGGAAACACTATAAATAAAAGAGGGGTTAATATAAAAATACCTATAAAAAGGAAAACCTGAATCCTCTGCCCTAGGTGTATTACTGATAAAAAATAACATTAGCTTCATTAACTTTAAACCCCAAATTATGCCAGCTAAGATACTGCCTGACTTAATTTTACCCCTTACTTTTTTAAACAATGAAATGACAGTCTCTATAGCCTTACCTTCAGCAACAGATGAGTAGAATAGATTCTGCACCAATAATAAGAATCCATACATAAATAGTTTTTTGCTTCTCTCAATAGTTTAAAAATGTGCCACAGAGTGTTTTTAACCCATATTGTAACACCAGCTACTTCCCAGTACAATAAGCTTATTCCAGACTTTGTTGGAATTGCTCCAGATACAAATGACTGTACAATCACTCAGTATCCCTCTGACCAAATGTATATATATGTGCCATATATTCCTGTGCCAGCACAAAACTAAACTGTCACATTTTCATGTCATTTCATATAAACAGATCCTTTTCTTTTTTAACTAATACTTTATAGTGAAGAAGCTATTCAGCATGATACTTCTGAGTGGGGGACACAGTCAGAGATTACACTTTAACATGCTTAAAAAGAGCATCCTATTTTAAGGTATTCTGAAGAATTCCTGCAGTTCATATACTTGCAGTGTTAGGACTGACTGGATCTGCTTCTCTATTGCATGACAATCTAATTATGCTGCACTTTCTCCCACTTGGACATGGACCAAAAGTCCACTGCAGTTACCACAAATCTAGCTTTGGGTCAGGACCTTATTTCATAAGAAATAGTCTGTCTGCAATAGGACTTAACTACTGGTGCAAGCAGCTATTCAGTGTGGGTATGAATGTCACAGTCTGGTCCTGAGAACTTTTTTAAGAATTCTTCCATAATTTATTATGCATGTTCTAAAAGTTTGAGCAAAACCTACAAAAAAGATGATGCTACAGCAAACTACCCTAAGGAAATACCCCAGCAGAGAATGTGACAATGTTATCAAATAAAACAAGATAGACATCTGTTATTTAAGTTTTTACAAAGCATTTGGTGTCATACTCAATAAATAACATTCCAGGAAATTTAAATGTAATCCTGATGGACACTTAGCAAAAATAATTTTAAAATGAATAGCATATGTGGAGAGTATCTGTTGATTTTCCACTCTAAAAAATGAAAGAGAGCTATTTGTGCCAGAAATTGACATTCTTCCAGTTATCGCTGTGCTCCGATACAGAATACTGTGTGCATAAAATATCCTCCCAGTTTAATGTGCACCAGAAGTGGGGGGGGGGGGGGGGGGGGGAGCGAAAAGAAAGGGAAAAAAACCACCACTGCTGTAGTTAGGAATTCCAGGCTGCTGGTTATTAAAGTGCCCTTCGTTCACCTGCTACATCCAAATCAACAGCGCGGTGATTGGCGCTCGCTCTCGTAAGCGGGTATTGTGTGAGCAGTGGGCAGCTGGAACCCTCTGAGAATCTTCACTTGTCAGAGATGAATCAATCATCTCAAAAGATGTCAGCATCTGCCCAAACCATTTTATATTAGAATAAATGGCAGATGGTGGTGTTTTTATATTTAATCAGTTCCACCAAATGCAGTTTCATCTCTTATAAAACTAAACCATCTGCAGTGTGTAGGTGTACAAATCTAGCTAAATGCCCACTGCAGAGCCTTTTCTCTTAAAGGTAAACTGTACATGTTTAATATTTGTAGATGCTAAGTTTACTAAATTTCAAAAGCTTTAACAATACACCCTGGTTTTATAAACACTTTCATTTTATTTTTATATTTAAAATATTTAGTATGAATGGTCCATGCCTAAGTCTTGCTTTTGAATCTTACTATGTAAACTGATCATACTTGACAGTATTAAAATACTTTCTATGCAAGATCATTCCTTTCTTCTTTCTATATAACCTCAGGCCCAGCTTCATAAAGTGGGGCACAGAAAGAGGCTTAATGACTTGTCCAGGAGAGAAGACCCCAACAGCAGTATAACTCAGAAAAAAAAACTCTTACCTGGCAGAATCAGACCTGAAAGTCTTGACCATAGTGAGGCTTTCTTTTGATTTTAGTCCAGCTTTTAATACTATCTCCTCTAACAGCCTCATAGGTGAACTGATCAAGCACAGGTTAGATTAAATGGACAGTGAGGTGGACTGAGAACTGGCAGAACTGTTAGGATCAAAGGGCTCTGTTCAGCAGCACAAAGTCCAGCTGGAGACCAGCTGTTAGTGGAATATTATGGCTTTGGTATCTGGACCTGTAACGGTTAATTTCTTCACTAAGGACCTGGCTGATGGGGTCACAGTGCACCCACAGCAAGTTTGCAAATATGGGAGTGGTTGATGAATCAGATATCTGTGCTGCCATCCAGAGGGACCTCAACAGGCTTGAGAAATGGGCCAACAAGAAAGTCATGATGTTCAACAAAGGGAAATGCTGAGTCCTGCAGCTGAGGAAGAACAACCTCATGTGCCAAGATATGCTGGGGGCTGACCAGACTGAAAGTAGATTGGCAGAAAAACATCATGCTGAGGACACCAAATTGAACACACACCAGCAATGCACCCTTGCATCAAAGAAGGTGAAATTCTTGGGCTGCATCAGGACAGTTTTGCCAGCAGGTCAAGAGAGATGATCCTTCTCTGCTCAGCACTAGTGAAAAATATCGGTTGTGCTGGGTCTAGTCCTGGGCTCCCCGGTTCAAGAGAAACAGACATACTGGTACACATCCAGCAAAGAGTCACAAAGACCATGAAGTAAATGGAGTCCAGTTTTGCAGAAACTACTGTTCTTTGACCTTTTTTTGGTCCCAGTTTTTCCTTTACTGGCATCGCTGACAGTAGCATGGAAACACATACAAATTTTAAATAATTTCCTCAAGAGAATCTGGATGAAGTGTGACCAACAACAGGCTGGACGGAGGATTTCAAATACATTTCATAGGATTTGATGGGACAAGAGGGGCAGCAATAAAGCAGTCACACACCCCAGCACTGTCTTCAGTCTTTGAGGATTTTTCAGTTTTATTCAGTCAGCATTGATGCTAGTGTGCAACAACCAGCACAAATCAGAACAACTAGCAAATACTGGACTCTGCTCAGACTAAAATTAACGGTGAAATTACTTGAAAATCTAGAAGTTCCCCAGCCTTCATGAAAAAAATAGCTAAATTCTGTATCAGAAAAAAATTACAATCCATCAATGGAAAATATTAAAGATATATCTAGCTATCTAGTAACTCTACAACCTTGGAAAGTGATCTAAAAATAAAAACTTACTGTAAGTTTAGGAAAAAGATCCTTTGCTATGCCATAAACTTGCAGTACAAGATATAATTTTCCTTAGCACCGTGTCAATAAACATGGTGTGAGGCTTCTGTGCACTGTTAACTTACTTTTCAATCCAAGAGTGGCTGTGCATTGGGGAAGGCCTACAGACCACAAGAAATCAGCTGGTATGGGAAGCATTTTGTAACCTTTCTACTTTTTCTAAAAAAATGAAGAGGTGAAAAAATGAAATGAGACTGAAATATCCTTGAGAAGGTACTTCCCAGGGAGCCCCTAGAAGTGTAGGCAGAGAAGATATAAGTGAGGTCTACCAAGTGAGGTCAAACCAATGGCTTGCAGGGAAATGTGCTGCCCACACAGGCTGCACACCCTAACAGCATCAGCAGGATGGGGACAAGGCTAAGCCAAGTGCACACTGCAGAGGAAAGAAACGTCTCATCTCAGAACAGTTCCCCTGTCTTCCATACCACAGGGGAGAGCAGCAAAAAGTGGTTTGTGTTTGAATGATAGTTCCTTCCCAGTGTTATATCTGAGGCATAGCCCTTTGCTCAGGGTCATCTCCTATCCTGCTAGTCCATAGGGAGTAAGCAGACAGACATGTGCCCCAGCAGGGAAGTAGGGCACTCATCTAGGTTATCACAGCAGTTTCCACTTATAGCGATTCACGGAAAGATTTTCTTCAGTTTCAGTCCAAGTGCATTTACAAACAGTCCACTCTGGTTTCAGTTTGAGGTTTTTCTGTCAAATACAGCTCATTTGAAACCAAGTGACTCCTGAAACTGCTGTTTACTGCATGAAAATGAAAACTATCCCTATGCTGTATTGTTTAAGACTTTGGGGGTTTTAGTAACTTGAGAGCTCAATACTCAAAACTCATTCTGAATTACTAATTTAGTTTCGGCCTTGTAGTCCTCCCAGTCTTTTCTCCAAAACCTCTAAGGAGTCATTCAGGACATGTCTACACACTGTACAAAAGCCTAGCTTCAGTGTAGGCATCACTTGTACTTTTATGTCCATCTGTCTTCACCATACCTTGGTTCATTACAGTTCGTATTAATAAGCAGGGAAGTGGGGCCAAAAAAATCTATCATTGAAAAAGTCTCTTGTAAGGGTTATTGTCTGGGCAAAAGGGCAAGGCGCTGAGAAGGCTCAAATCTAGGAAAAGGCAGAATATCTGTACCGGCTGCCAGAGCCAGAGCCTGGGAATTTTCCTACAGGCAGAAGAATGAAATGAAGCATTGATACAGTCCTACAGAAGCACATACTTTGCCTTGATAAAATCTCACAGATTAAGAAGCTGGGAAGGGCAAGCTAAGTTAGAAAGAAAACAAGACAAAGAAATGGAGAAGGCCAAGTAAGGAAGTAGGAACCAAATGACACCAAGCCCAAGAAGAGCTGTGCACCACAGGAAGGCTTGGACATTGAAAGCTCCTGAAAGCGGTAGAGAAACAGAGCAGGGGAAAGGCAAGGAGCATATATATTTTTCATTTTAGGAAGACACACATTCACAGTTTTTTGCATAAATACACATTTTTGTGGTCACAAGCATGCATGTACACTTACATATATGTGCCTGAGTGCATGTGTTATTTTTTGTGCTATTTCAGAAAAAAAAGTGTCTGTTGTGTAAAGAACGCAAAGGGTGCTTGTCTGTTTGCTATCAGCTGTCACATGCCCAAAGAATAAATTGTAAACTGACTTTTCCAGTAGGACCAACATACTCAGCAAAGATGAGTTGACACTAGTCAGGAGCTTGGTGGGGAGGCCAAAGGGGCTAATACAGCTGTGAAAGCATAACAGGCTGCCAGATTGTTTAGTGGAAAACTGCCAGGGAAGCCAAAAGAAGAGACCATGTTTCAAACCACCCAGTAAAACTGGAGCTTGGGAATTCACCATGAGTCTGGAAGCTGAGCTTAATACCAGCTCAGAGGTACCCTACTGATGCTGTACACATTTTAAATAACGGTTTGGTATTTGTATAAAGTTCTTACTTGATTTGTTCTAAGCCACTGATAAATTATCATTCCGAAGTGAAAGTCTCTGCAACATTAAATTAACCAAAACTGTTATTCAAAATTTCCAAACAGGTATTTCTTTCAGAATCACTCAAATGCCTAAACACTTTATCTACAATATCTACATGTTTAGCTGCAAGGGACTGCTGCAATTAGTCTTGTTGCAGATCATGCCACAAAGTACCAGTCTCAGGCCCTGTCCACACATCATCGATAATAAGATACATTCAGAGTTTTTTATGGTCTACAAGAATCCTGTAGCACAATGCCACAAGAATAGTACTGATCTTAGCCCACCCAACATGGATAAATACGTAGCACCCATGACAAGCCAAAATAAACTATTTTATTACTTACAGTCCTAATGATATAGATGAGGAAGGCACAAAAGGTATGGCAGATGAGCAAAGAATTGCTGACACACAAGAGCAGGAAGGTTTTCTGGGGAAAAATTCTACCAGGGATAGAAAATACATGGGAGAAAGCATAAAGGTGTAGGCAGGGGACAGATGTGAAGCTACTAAACAAGTACAGGAATGTGACCTGGCAGTATAGGCAACGTCTGTAAGGCCCTGAAAATGGGATTGGGAAGATTTCATGTGCTACAGCTAAACAGGAAGACAATGAGTGACATAGAGGGAAAACAAAACTACTACTGGATCACTTAATCTACTGTCATGTCAAGTCTCAACGCAATTCACAGCTTACAGATTTACCAGCTAACACACTCCTCACTGCAAATTCATAACTGAGCCAACTGTACAGAAGTTTTCAATTTGGCTGCACCAAGAATGCCATTTTGTTTGCAGCACAGAGCAATGTGCAAGAAGAGGGCTCTCATTTTCTCTTGCTGTCATTCTTCAGCGTTCAGCACGCTGGTGGTGGCATCCTGACTGAAATGCTCATGCTTTGTCCAACACTGTGGCAAACCCTTTCTCCAGACAGAGAAAAAATGACGTGGTCATGCTCTCTAGATAACAGAGACCAATTGTATTGTGGTCATCAACAGTTTGCCACTGGGTAGAGGAAAACAGACTGTGCCAATTGCTTTGTTCCAACAATATTTCTTCCCAGCCTATTTATAATGCAATTTTAACAGCCATGGAGGACACATTATTTGGCTGCCCAACTTGGGGAACACAACTAGAAATGAAGGAGGAGGACAAACTGCAAAAGTAATGGAAATCCCAAAACATATGCTGAATCATCTTAAGCAGTTTCTTTTGTAACTCAGAGCAGCAAATAGGGGTAGAAAGGGTGAATTTTGGGGCTCAGAGTATTAATCTGTAGTTAATCTCACCCACTGAATGCAAATAAATTCTTCTTGGATAAGTGGATCTGTTCTGCATTTATACCAAAAATAAATGTGAGCAGAGCCTCATCCAACATGATAACTACTTCTTCTGCTGATTTCTTTTGGCTCGTTTCTTTCTCACCCCACAAAAGGCTGCGTAATGGACAAATGAACATGGAGTTCTCTTGTAATGAACTGGATGAGTAAACAGAGGGAAATCAATTTCTTTATGATGGGCCCTAGTATGAACTGGAATGCCTAAAGAGTGCTGGGATGATGAGGTTTGAGGACAGTCTATTATTAAATTATGTTAAACTAAAACAGCTTTGTTGACTTCAATACATTTACTCCAAATTTTGTACAGATAGAAACTGTGACTGGAGTATACAGAGTCTATGAATTTGTGGAGCAGGTTCTGGAAAACAGAGGAATTTTGGCTTCT
Source organism: Petroica traversi (assembly GCA_025920805.1). NCBI lineage: Eukaryota > Metazoa > Chordata > Aves > Passeriformes > Petroicidae > Petroica > Petroica traversi. The sequence continues at coordinate 2,976,140 of JAHLSL010000038.1, forward strand.
TCTGATATTTAGAACTAAACTGGATCAATCTCCAATTACAAAATACATAAGGAAAAAGGTCTAGTATTGCTAACATGGGATATGACAGAGGAATTAATAGGAAGTTGCTCTAATTTCTGAGGTTTAAAAAAGAAATTCTTACCAAGGTTGGAACTGAAGACAGATAAATTAAATCTTACAAGGACTTTAAAAAAAAAAAACCTTATAAAAATAGAAAAACATACTATAGGAAAAAGTATGAGGGTGACCAGCAGAACAGATACATGGAAGATATTCTCTAGCTCAGAGTTTAATTAGAAATTAAAATGTCATACAGAATAATTAGAACAGATGTTCCCAAACTTTTTTTCAACGCTTCCCTTTGAAGCAATAGTTTGCTTGCCTTGCCTTATACTCTTCATAGCTATTAAACTAAAAACATAGATACTTAATTATGGACAAATTCAGACTCCTAACTCTGAAACCCTACTTCCAGCATCTTACATGACTTAGGATGGGCTGTCCAGTGGGATTCTCCATGCCTCTCACAGTCCCCACCAGACACCCTACTTTAAACCTTATAAATTACTGGACTATGATAAAAATTTATCAGAGGTACATTAAAGACAGAAATTAGCACCTGCATTAATGCCTAAGCAGAGGTTTGAAAAAATCACCCCTTTGCCACAGAGTATTTTCCTCTGGCAAATCTGAAGATAGGCACCAGGCCAGAAAGTGCTCTTATCTGGAGCACTAATTACTACAGTGCTGTAAAAGAGCACTGTTCAACTAATGAATTTATTTTGTAAGAGAACACCTTACATACCAATGCTAAAAAAAGTGTACAGATGCTAAAAAATTCAGGAGCCATCTGCAGATGTCAGGATGGTGCATTTGAGTCACTTCAGTGAATTGCCAATTCTGTGACATTTTTCACAGTGCAGATTTTTAAGAGCAGATAAGGATGACCAAGTTCTCCAGTTTGCTCCTGGCTGGGAGCTAGTGATGGCTTTGGTCTGCAGGTGTCAGGGAACATAGCAAGATACTGCTGTTGCCTATGGCACATTGAAGAAAAATGAGATCCTGTGCTCAGCCTGCAAACAACTTTCTGGAGCACTCTTTACAGAACTCAACTAGCAGCAGAGATGACATTTCTGTCTTGCATTAGAGTCCAGTAACAGGACACCCTCCAAGAAGCTGATTCAGGTCTTTATTTCTAGCAAGCAATAAATGAAAGACTTTATCCCTGATACTTTTGATCCCTTTAGTCTGATTCCATGTCTTTATTGCATCCTACAGGATAATATCAGAAAAACAGTGAGGCATATAAAAACATGTGTGCCTTTATTTGTTCATTTATTTTATATTTTTACAACCAAGGATCTTGGGAAAATTACTTTAAAAAAGGAGTGTCTGTCTGCAAACATATGGACCCTGAGGGCTGCAAATGACAGCACACTTTCTGAATTACAAATTTTTCACTTAATTTTGGAACTGAAACGTCAGTGTTCAAAAAAAAGTTCTTTTAATATCCAAATGTTAAAAAAACCCTATTTCTGCTTAATTTATACCTACTCACATGTTCCACTTTTATTTCAAAAGGGATGTTAAAACATCCTGCTAACTGTTCACTGGTAACCGTGGTTTCCAGCGACACCTCTTAAGCCAGTTCCCTCCTGAGTAAGAAAGGAGAAATTCCACTCTAGGAATCAAACTTTCATGACTAATTTTCCCATTCAGAGGCTCAAAGTTGAAACCCAGCTTTGCAACACATGTAAACCCACATTTAATTTTAATCTTTGTTCCCACAGCATGACTTTAAAGTTTAAAATTTTGCTGAATGGTGATTGCCGTAAGTACATCTTTAGTGCTCTGTTGAATCAAGTCACAAATGATGATTAAGTTGGAAAACTAATTTGTATCACAAGGAACTTCAATACAACCTTAAAAGGCATCTACTTTTTAAGGTCAGATTGTAAGCTCTGATATACCCTTTATATCTGTAACATCTCAGAAAATGTATAAAAACATGCGCCAAACTGGGATGCACATCTGTGGCCACTCCTGGTTACCAGACAGGCTATCAGATTCACATCATGCATGCATGTACATTTCCTGGCTCCCTTCAGTGCATGACCTACTTGAGCTTCCTATGTGGAAGGGTATGGTTTAAGAAGCAAAGGTCATGAATCGCCCTGTTTATACTACACTCCTTGCCCACAGACAGCAGGTGTATCTATTTAATCTGCTCTGGAACGTTCTGTGCTTGCAGCCATTGCAGCAGACATTTTGAAATAGGTTGTGCAAGCCAACACCTAACAGAAATTATAACTACAGCATTAGAATAAATTCAAAGTGTCCAGGACATTCCCTTTGTCAGCTACAGAACACAAAAAACTCTCCTGTGATTCTACCTCAGTGCCATACCCAACACCTTAATGAGATTATACAGCAAGTAAAACACATCAGTGCTGGGCTCAAGATTTGTAGGGAGGCATTCAATCTGTCAGCACCCACAACAGGAAAAAGTGTTCATCAGCTTTGCAGGAGACCTTTGTTTGTATCACAATGCCTCCTACATCACTGAACAAGTCTCTTCTATCACCTACTGCACGTATGTAAAATATACACTGCCTCCCATCCTCTGAGCACAATTTGAGGAGCAAAATCTCCTGCCTTCTGTCAACCTCAACCAGGCAATGAAACCTCTCATAACCTCACTCCTCTCTCAGCCTCCTCAGAGAGCGTGTTCAGATTTATTTTCTCTGTGGTACTACATCAGTCACTCTGTCACCATTACCAGCCTTCAACCTTTTCTAGACCTGTTACACATCATTCTGTTAATATGTTCACAAAAATTACTTTCCATCCCTGGTCAGAATTCAGAAGAATTCCTGCAAAGAAACAGAGCCATCAGACATCATGTCATTTTGAAACAACCCCCAAAATACAAATTGGCTTTTTACAGAAGTCAATAGGCTTTGAACTTGGTTGGCAATTACTAGCTATTCCTGATGACTCTACATGGGAAAAGCCAAACTTTCCTGTTCATGGAGGCTGCAGATGTAAACCCTTCATTATCACTTCTGCTATGTATGTGTTCTTTTGCTTTTTCATGTATTTAACCTTTATAATGGTAAAGAAATTCAATGTTTAAACCAGCTTTAATTATATATTTTCCTGAGTGTTGCAACAAGGTCCCTTGAGTGACTTACTTGTCTAAAAGGCAGAAAAGTTTGCACAAATGGGTTTTAAAACACTACTTCTGACCCACAGAACTATTTTTCTCACAGGGCACCATAGACAAAGGAGACTGAGAAGGAGACAGAGTATTTGTCTAACCAGAAAAAAAAAAAAAAAAAAGGAGCCACAACAAAACACCAAAGAAAGAGTTTTCAGGAATCCAGTCACAAAGCAAATTTTTGTAAAGATTACAGATGGCATTGCTACCTGAGAGGACTAAATAACTGGAGCAGGCCCCTTTCAGGGCTAAGTATCCAAACTAACTCTAGTGTCCAGGACAATGTAAGATTCATAAAAAGCCACCTTTACTCTTCTCCCACATAATGTGATTTTTGTGGTGAATTAGATTTTACATGTAAAATGACAGTATTTTTAAAGACACTTAAACATTTAAATCTTCAGAAAACAGAAGGCCAAATACCTTTAAAAGTCTGGCCCACTATCAGCTGGAAAGAAATTGGTAAAAGCAATTTTAGTCACTTGCTTCTTTTCTATTCATCATCAATATATCTTTTTCATATATTGGCCTAATTTAGACTCCGAGGTGTACTGAGCAGGGAATATGTTTTTACATTTATAGAGTGTCCCATAAATTTGGGGCACTAGATGTGTTTTTATAATAATAAGTAAGGGGAAAAAATCCATTATTTCAGTGAAACGATACTTTCCTCTCTCAAGCAAATGATATTAATGCCTCCAGCAATAGTTGATATTGCCTTTATCAACACCAAAACCTCCCAAAGATCGTGGAAATTGTGCACATGTGTTTTCATAGTGTGTGCAGTTCGCACTCTTGGAAAGTAACAAAGCATTTCAATGCAAGATGTCTCTTGACTCCTTGCTTGCATAAAGGCACTCTGCTTATCAGAGCAACTTCTTACATTCACATGGCTAAATCATTAGTCAGTGTCATGAGGTTTAACATCACCAAGTGCAAGGTGCTGCACCTGGGTCAGGGCAACTCCGAGTATGAATCCAGGCTGGGGAAGAACAGATCCAGAGCAGTCTGGCTGAGAAGGATTTGGGGGAGCTGTGGGTGAGAGGCTGGACATGACCCAGCCATGGGCCCCTGCAGCCTGGAGAGCCAAACACGGCCTGGGCTGCACCCAAAGCAGCGTGGGCAGAGGTGAGGGAGGCGATTCTGCCCCTCTGCTCTGCCCTGGTGAGACCCCACCTGCAGTGCTGCATCAGCTCTGGGATCCACGGCACAGGAAGGGCATGCTCCTGTTGGAGTGAGTCAGAGAAGAGCCACCAAGATGACTAGAGGGATAGAGCACCTCTGCTGTGAGGAAAGGCTTTAAGAAATGGGATTGTTCAGCCTGGAAATACAAAGGTTAGGGCATTACAGTACCTGAAAAGAGACTACAGGAAAGATGGAGAGGGATTTTTTACAAGGATATGTAGTGACAGAATAAGAGGGAATGCCCTCAAACTGATAAAAAAAGCTAGGTTTAGATTAGATATGAGGAAGGGATTCTTTACTGTATGGGTAGCTGAGGTACTGTAACAGGTTGCCTAGGGAAGCTGTGGATGCCTCATTCCTGAGAGCATTTCAAGTCAGGTTGGATGGAGTTCTGAGAAATCAGTCTATTAAAAGGTGTCCCTGCCCATGGCAGGCAGGTTGGAACTGGGTGATCTTTAAGGTCACTTCCAACCCAGACAATTCTACAACCCCCTGATAAGGCCATCACACCAAATTGTCAGGATATGCACTAGTGCAATATATGCAGCTTTTGTTTCACTATAAATTTCTTTGAAACTTATATAACTGCTGTACCTACCTTTATATAGGCCTTTCATTCTCTCAGCTTTTTAACATGCTTCTCTGGCCCACATAGCATGATACACAGTGTGGTTTTATGCATATAGCATAGGCTCTAGTAGCATGCATGTAAAATGAATGCAAAATATGCAGCCAAGATAAACTCTGGCAGATCCAGAAAACAGAGCAGAAGAAATCACTTTGCTCATTACCTTTGAAATCTCTTCCATTTGATAATTATATAACCAATAGAGGGAGAAAAGCACTTTTCCTTGCCAGACATGCATTTTCCTGTAATTGAGCAGAACTTCGCAGGATGCCTACTCTCTATTTGAATCCTTAGAAATTAATTGTTTTATTCACCCATTTCCATAGGACAAGGCCACTAAATAATGAGACCCATCAACCTTTAGAATTAAGGAAAAATACTGATAACATAGAAATAGGCAGGGCTTTTGGTGGCATAAAAGGACACCTCTAGCTAGTTAACAGGAATAGCCAATGTATTCCTGATCCTAAGTGCAACGATTTTAACAGCTGGTCTCACAAAATAGATCCCATGATTAATACATTTGAAACAAACCTGAGTTGCTAGATTAGGGTACTCTGTTCAGCAGTTGGAGCATTCGTTAAATTGCGCATCAGATACCCATTGTCTGAGCATGGTCCTGATAGTCACATTGTAAAGCTGATTCTCTAATATTCTCGGGATGCAATGTACTGCATTTTTTTCATCATTTCCTCTACATGTAAACTGATCTCCTGCGTTGAAGCAGTACTATTTAAAACAAAAGGGTTTGATTTATAGCCAGTCCCCAGCCTCATAAATCACACCTGCAGTGTGGTGCTCTGAGCTCCCTGTGTTCTGCCAGCATTTACGTTTTATAAATGATTTGGGTTTACCTCCCATTGTGATGGAGACTAATACAATTGCATTCTACTCTCCCAGCATTCACTCTTGCTGTTGCTCATTATTCCCACTGGGAATTCAGACCTAGTTTTTGCAAGCTTGTCGGGGGGGGGGGGGGGTGGAGGTGGTGTGGGTTGTGGTTTTTTTTAAATTAAAGAATGTTGAATTAAAAATTTATATTTGCATTCTGTATCTTTTTCTATCACTACACATACTATGCAGGGGATGTTTTTTCTCCCTATTGACTTTGCTTATATTTAGGCTCCCATTTGCTAAGCTAATGATTTGGAACTTAAGCAGGATAGTAGCTTGAAATGTTCAATATGCAGAGTATTTGACCTTCAGAGTAACCCAGGTATGCACATCAGCCTTTCTAAAAACTGCATAAGGAGCTTAAATTATCATTTAAAAATAAATAAAAAATGAAAAAATGATTACTTGGGTTCCCCAAAAGACTAAGTGCAAAGATTTTATTTTTAACTCCAGTATCTACTGAAATGCCAAAAGATGCTTATATAATATTTTGCAATTATGTTTGAAGTGCTCAACCATATAACAGTTCTAGCTGGTTAAGCACGGTTCAGACACTTGGACATAACAAGACTTGCTCCTTAGAGCTGACAGCCTTAAGTCTTGATGCAAGGGATTATTCCTAAGTCACAGTGCCATGTAAGTGAGATTGATGGGATTTGTGCACATGCCTTTATTTTCTCTGTATCAAAGCAATCAATGGTTCAATTTGTTCAATTATTGACTATCATCATTGCCTTTTTTTTTTGTTGTTAAATATTGCTATATCCATAACCAAGAGAGAACCAACTGTAGCTTGAGATTGGTAAAAACCAGAAATCTAAGTTACACTTCTGTCACAAATACTCAATACTATTTCAATTCTATGTTGGAGCCCAGTCTTCTGAGCATTTAAATTGCAGCCTGCTTTTGATGAGTTGAGAAATTTAGACTTGAGATTTGAAAGCCTGCTGTAGTGCATGTCAATGCACACTGAGATCAAGCTCTGATCTAAATAGTTGCAAAAATATTTCTAAAATTAATAGTAGTTATTCAGAACATAATTTCCAACATAATTTAGAGGTAGACTGAAATATGTTGACCTGTTCCAGTTCAATGAAGGATTAAGCCAAACACTACTATTTTCAAAGTAGATTAAGTGAAACCAGAAGACATTTTGATTCCTGAATTAGAACTGTCCACACATGCACTTATGCAGGAAGAGCTTTTGTGCTTTAAACGCAAACCTTACTTTCATCCAAATTAACTTTCAAATGAAGGCAGGAAGCCTTGTATTATTGTGCCCATTGTCTAAAAATTCATATAAAATACTTGTAGGAAAAGTAGGATACTGAAGTTCATAGTGTAGGCATAAAGACAATAATTTGTAACAATTCTTGCTAGATAATAACTACTCTAATTTTTAGAACCTGTTTTGCCTTTATGTAGCAACTGATTTTGTAAAAAGACAGTGATTCTGACAAGCGCCTCCAAAACAGAAGTTAGTGAATTCACACATTCTGAACAACTGCTTTAATTCTCTAGCAGTTCAAAATGATACTTTATTCTTGATCAATTACTGAGAAGTAAATACCAAGTTTTAATGCCAAAATTTGTTACCTCAAGTTTAAATTTCTTGGATTTATAATCAAAATATGATAGACCAACGAGAAATAACAGTAACTCTGCAAATATTGTCCATTTGATATTTTATCTTATTGCAAAAACACCGCATTAACTTCTCCCCTCATTGCAATTATTGTTTGATCCAGAGGTTAGTTTTACCATCAGATTTAATTGCAGTAAAACTGAATCTCGCAAATCTTGGTACACATAAGATTAAATTACATCTTGCTGTGTAGCCTTGTGTATGTAATTCTGTACACTGTAAGAAGTTCTCTACTGTGATTTGTTCTATGAAGCATCTTCATAGATATATTCAGAAAAGAGGTCCAGGATCATGTGCTTCATTCTGAAGTAGCTTCACATGCAATCATGTCCACTGAAATATTAGACAATTTTATTTCAGGTTTGGTCCATTATTTTTGCAAGTCCATTTGATCCAACTGCACATGAGGTGGCATAGTCATGACATATAACATATCCATATCCATTTGTTTCAAACAATCCTATAATTCCAGTGTTTCTTCCTGAAGGCAATGTCTTTATACAAGGTGCTATCAAAAATATACCTGACATAAAAATTGTTTATGTAAAAAAAAGAGGGTTTGGTTGAATGCATAAAACATTTGCGTTAACTTTGAAGCTTGATTTACATATTAGCAAATGTGAAAAATTTATTGCCGTCTTTACACAAAACAGAAAGGCATTAAATGTTCCCTAATGTCTTCAATGAATGAAACTCATTTCAGTGAATGTAGATATGTTTCAGTTAATGGCTTTGTTTATAATGTGAAGCAGCAATTACATCCTATATCTAGAACACTGGTAAATTCATTCAATCACCTCTCAGATATTGGCACAATTAATTTAAAGGAAATTACTAAACTTATGCTTCCTAAACTTCCATTTGCACACACAATAGCAGTAGCTAAAAATGTGCAGTTTGATTTGCACACCCAGCTTTGACTTCTTCACAGACGTTTCTTAAGAGAGGCATCTAGAATTTTGCTTGAAATATGCCCTCCTGTGATTCCCTACGTGCTAGGATTCTTGACATAGTCCATCCATCTGTTTTCTGAGTTAATCCTTATATAATAAAAAGTCTTGCAATCCACTACATTATTGGAATCCAAATGTCTGTTCCAAATGCTCCTGTAATAGAGCTGATATTTTGAAAATACATTTAAATACCCAGACCTATCAGAGGAGGACTGCCTATTTCCACTTCTGCAGCTCATTTACCCCTGGGAGAAATAAATAAAGAAAATTTAACCAAGGAACTTGCCAAATAAATATCTGATAGATCCATTAATAGACAATAATAATCAATAAAGAGGGTTTTCCTGGCAGTGAATGACTAGATGGAGGAACCATTAACTGTAAGAAATCTCCAATGCTGAGTGTGATCTGATCCTGAAAATACTTATTCATATTATGAATCCTTATTCTTACAAAACAATCCTGATTTGGGTGAGCCAGATTTAATGTCTTGTTTAAGTACCATTACATACCTATTGTTCCTTAGGTACATTAATAAAGTAGCACTTTTAGACCATTTGTTAAGTTCTGCAAATACTACTTATAGAATTATTTTAAAATAAAAGAAAAAAAAACCTGTTTCTTTCTTAAGACCTTCTGGAAGTTGAGTTCTATGTTCCCATGGATACACTGCATTGGTCCTATAATGGTCTTGCTTCAGCACAGTAAGCAGCAGGGAAATAAGATTAAATCCCAACATTTCCATAGGCTTAGAGCACCTTCATTAGCTAAGTCTTGCTCCAGACCTGACCAACAGAACACACCTTTTTTCATCTTTTTCATTCTGAGAAAGAACTAATTCTTGGTTAAGGCCCCACAGTTAACCTCAGCACAAAAAAACGTGCAACAGTATAATTTCTCCTTAATACACCCCAGGCACATTTCTCTGGCTGGTTCACACAGTGCCAGGTGGTTGAAAATTACTTATCATTATCCCAGATCATTTGTACTACATGAAGGATCATCACTGACCTCCCCCCCCAGAAATATGAAATTTTCAGTTTATACACAGAATCCTACTTTCTAGAAGAATTCTTGGAATGATGGAATGATTATCAATGTAAATAACAATCAAATACCCCATTCTGAAAAAAAATAGTTATTGTGAGATGTTGCATAAATCCTGCCTTATCCAAATGTACATCTGAGGAATAATTCTCTGATGTACAGGTTGTTCTGCTTTCTTTTTCTTTGATGAAGATGATCATTATGGTCCCCCAGAGAAGTCACAAGGACATTTTTAAGGAAAGTGATTGGCAAAGAGAGAACAATCTTGGAAGAAAAAGAAGTCATTAAAAAAAGATAATTTTCTTTAGATGCAAAGGAGACAGAAAAAGGGTCACTAGTGGAATACACAGGTTTTCGTCCCTATGTCAGTACTTCAGATATAGTCAAGGTAGTCAGTGGTCAGAAGTAGTGAGTCTGCAAATGCTGAAAAGCATCCAAGAGGCAGAGATTATTAACAGCAGCATCAGAGATGCAAAAGAGGGAAAATAGGATTAAATTAATATTAGCTTTCAAAATAACCTGAAAACATCTCAAGAGAGAATACAGTTAAGAGAAATCCTATCTTCAGGGTAAGGTGAACTAGTGACCTAACAGCTGTTTTCTACAAGATATTTTCAGATGAGTAACAGGTCTATTGCTGCACTCAGGGCAAAGTAAATTTTCCCTAGATAACTTCTAAGACTGCTGCTGGTCTTTCAAACATTCATCAAAACTCCCTTCTCATCTTTTTCACAAAAATTTCAGTATCTATGTTTGCTAGGTTCAGAATGGCCAGCAAAGTTCATAGTAAAGTTCTTTTCAATTAAAATCTAATTGCTAAGCTCAATATTTTAAAAATTGCTACTAAACTCACACTTCAAGGTACCCCAAGTGATGCTGCATCTAAATTTCTGTAAAGCTAGCCTGCTCATCCTCTAGCATCATCAACACCACTGGTTTTGCTGTTTACTGTCTTCTTCCAAGTTTCATGTAGTCTCTTCGGCCTTGTGGTTATTATCACCCAAACCAGTATATTGGATTCTGATAGTGCCTGGGCTTTCAGGATGCTGGGCAGAACAAATCATCACCATGGCCAATATCTGGAGAGCTGTGACATTGCTGGATGTGAACTGGGCTCAGTGACTCCATTAGCCCCATCAATACACATCCAATGGCCACATGACCAAATGTGTTATAGCAGCAGTCATTTCAGAAGAATCATTGATCGACTTACTGCACAGGCACAGAACTAACAATTAAATGAACTAAGAGCTTCAGTTTGCTTGCCGTGATCAATTCAAGCTACAGTGCCGTCATGCAGGGAAAAGTTAGGAGCAACATGACGAAGCCTGAACCACAGCTCCCATTTTGTGACACAATGTCTTCCAACAGAATTTTTCTGTCAAGAGCAAATAAAGATCTCAAAAAAAATTTCTTTGATTAATCTTAAAGGTGCACTTTCCAATGCATGAAAAAATATTTTGGCCAAGAAAAGTGTGGAACAATTAAGTGAAGAAGCTGCTTAGTGGGCTGAGGATCCTTTGCTCTGAGCAGGGAAACTCCCTGTGTCTACACAGTCTACTGAGTATTTGTATATAAGCCATATCTGGGTCTGAGTCTTTGCTGTCTCACATAATGGGTATTTATATCCATGCAAAGACTGCAAAACATGGTCACTCTGAGCAGACTTTTACAGCCACTTTGCAGCCTACAGAGTAGGACAGTGGAAAGCTGGCCACCAAAGCCAGCCCTGCAGATATTATATGCAGTAAAACTTATATTTACAGTACATTTTTCCATGCTCCTCCTAGTCCACTTTTTTTACCTTCATTCTGGATACAGGAAAGGTTTGTTTATTTTTCATATCCCTATCCTGTCTGAAAAAGGTACATCACTCTTTAAAACTGATAAAAAGCTAAGTCACACTGAAGTGGTTTTGTGAAACTTATCTAAGTTCTTCAGTACAATTGACGTGCTTTCCTTTTAACACAGATATGGCAGAGTTGAATAGACTCCCTGGAGACTCCACAGTTATTTTCAGTAGCAACAAGAGCCCATCCCAAACATAACTTCCAATCTGTCATCCCTCCTTGAATATTAAAAAGCGCCTCTTCCTCTTATAATGTACTGAAACCAACTCTGTGTAATATAGACACCTCCAACACTCTAATACCACCTGAATTATTTTCTTAGATATGTATCCCAATTGCTCATATGAGCCACAATTGCTCCCATGTAGATCAAGTCAGGAGGATTGTGCACTGCCTTTTCTCAAAACCTACCAGCATGGAGGTTCCACTGGGAGATACACGTTTCTGCCAGGGCAGCACATAGCATCTTGAAATTTAAAAGAACCACTAACGAGGAGAGGATGCACACAGAGGGAAACAAGCCAGAAAGTCTGGGGAATCCCCTGCAAAAAAACCTAATTTTTAAAATAAAGCATCAACTGAGTAGTAGTTCTTTGTAACAGCAAAAGTCAAAAGCAAAAACAGAGTATTTATACCTTTTTTTTTTTTGGGGCAGAGACTCATATTTTTACAGGTAAGTAATTAAGAGCATTCCCCACCATTAGTCTGTTAAACAATTCATATCTTGGTAAAGCTATGGTTATTATGGAAGAAATAGTTTTGATTTTATGGCAGTAACTGTCATTAAAGTCTTAAACTTCAACAATAAATTTTGGAGACTGTTTTCATGGTATTTTTATTATTTCTTTTAGGATTGCAAGATTACTCTAAAGAAAAGAAAACAATTAAGATTCATTGTTTGATTGTGGTCACTCATTCGAGCAAATGCATCATTACAGAATGTATTCACATTTCTCGTGCTCCAAGTTTATGTAACAGTGTGCTCCCTCTTGACAAAAATTTACATGCAAGATCTGAAAATTTTTTATTACTAGGAACAAAATCCTACCCACAAACATATTAGAACCTTTAAAATGTCTTTTCAAAATGGGATGGGTCTTGGGATAAAACACGAGACATGAAAGGGCTGAAGATTGCTCACAATTCTCTTGTGTAACACGAGACACGATGCTCTGACAACACAGCCAGACTTTCAGCATTTCTGTAGGTCTGCAATCCAACCAGTGTCCAGTCCCACAGCACAGCTGCCGTCCCAGGGGGGCGTTCGCCTGAGCCCACAGTGCCAGGCTGGTTGCTGGCTCTGACATCCCTGGCACCAGCCCT